>JASANE010017277.1:0-19688 GCA_030248225.1 Trileptium ribeirensis
ATGACCGTCGTCACGTCTTTCCACTTTGACGTTTGCTTCATAGTAGCAACATGTACGCAAAGTCGCAAACGCGTATCGCCTATCATGCGCCAGCTACATTGGTTACCAATTCATCGATGCATTAACTACAAATTGATGGTCCTGGTATATCAGTCACTTTCAGGTTCCTTTCCCGGCTATCTATATGAAATGATGACGATTTCGACTATTGGCCGTCCAGGTGAGTCTGGAATACTGCGCGCTAGCATTGCATCAAAGCTAGCTTTAGACAGATTGGTGCAACAATGTGGAGCCCACTACGTACGGAGTTACGGTTTCATGGACTGTCTGCTGAATGTTTCAAGGAAAAACTGAAAACAAATCTGTTTCCTCGTGACTAATTTAATAATAATAATAATAATGGCATTTATAACGCGCCTTTCTTCGCAAAAGCGTTGCCAAAGCGCAAGAGATTGTCAGAGCATATAATAGTCGGAATGCAGCAAGTTTGCAATATCACTCTGGCGACCTGGGAAACAAGTGAGTCTTCAGTTTCGCTTTAAACGCAGTACTATCACGTAGTGTGTGCAGAATACTATTCCAAGCCGATGGGCCGAGGAACCAAAAGCTGTTGTTTCTAGCGATTGTCAATCCGAAGGATTGGTTCAATCGTTAGACTAGGCGACGACGATGTATTAATCATCTCGGCAATATATCCTGGTGTTTTGTAGCGAAGTGCATTTCGCACCAACAAGAGTTGTTTGTAGCTGACACGTTGTTCGAACTGTAACCATTGTAGCGCTCGCAGTATTCCAGACTCACCTGGACGGCCAATAGTCGAAATCGTCATCATTTCATATAGATAGCCGGGAAAGGAACCTGAAAGTGACTGATATACCAGGACCATCAATTTGTAGTTAATGCATCGATGAATTGGTAACCAATGTAGCTGGCGCATGATAGGCGATACGCGTTTGCGACTTTGCGTACATGTTGCTACTATGAAGCAAACGTCAAAGTGGAAAGACGTGACGACAGTCATCCTAAATACAGTGCGTTACAATTAGCGCTGCGGGACGTGCCGAATTCATGGAAAATGCAGGTAGAAACCTCAGAATCCAGCCGTGGTCGAAGCCGAGATATCTCACGTTAAACGCTGCCAAACTTGCATGAGATAATTTGGATGTGATCAGTAAATGACAAACGCACCTCCTAGAACTTCTGAAGGTTGTACATCGGTTCATCCAATCTTTACTGTTTGAAAAGTCAAGGGCTTACGGCTGAAATACATCATTTTCGTTTTTGACTCATTAAATTGCAGCTTATTATTAGAAAGCCAACGGGAAATTCGCCATGAGGTCCTGCAGTAGTTTAACAGAATTACAGAGCGAATTCAATTTGAAAATCTTGCAGATCTAGATATCCACTGCGTATCTCAGATCTTGGAATCATGCTGTGATTATAAATGTCAACTAACGGAGCAGCATATATATTAGTGGCCGTGTGGCCGAGTGGTTAGAACGCCTGCTTCATAATCCTGAAGTCAGGAGGTCGAATCCAGTGGTCGGGGACTCAGCCCCAATTGCTTCGCAGTACCTATGCGTTAAACAGGTACTAGATTTTGGTCTAGGCGGATAAGATGGTGGGTGGTGTAAAGGGCAATCATCATGGCCAGCCTACAGAGAATGCTTCGGCATAATAACCCGGATTGTCACATAGTGCCAATTGCACGTTTTTCCGACTTTTTAGCATATATGTTAAATAGGATATGTGCCAAGGGTACTACCTTTTGGCACGCCTATTTCTAATATAGTGTTACCTGAACTACCGCTACAAATTCTAACAAGTTGTGAGCATGACAAACATATCACACATACAGGAATTCTAAGTGGGCCAACTGCCATCTTCGAACCCACACTCTAACCTGTTTTGTTCTATGGTTCCAACGTAACTCCTCTCAGTATCATTTGGGACCCATCATGGTACATGACGCGATTATAGAGGAACAAAAGTTTCACATGATGTCAGTTTATAAAGTGAACATTTGCATAATAGCCACGTAAATCAGAAAGTTAGTAAATATCACTTAATACAACTAATAATTATAATAGACCCATGTAAACTATATATTTCTGCTATCTATCTAATAACAACACAGTGGTAACGACGGATTTGTAAATGTTAAAATGTAACATCAGCCTAACATTTGTTCAACGTTGCCTCATTTTATATAAATTAACATTACATTTGAATAACTAATGTATTATAATACCCAATCCGCTAATGTATTCGTTCGTAATGGCAGTCAAAATGTCGTACAATACATATGCCAATCATGGTCATCTGATAGATAAAAAAATAGATATTAATATACCTATATTTATGATAAATTTAACAGTTAATATTATGTAGTTGTATATACTAGAGTCCGTGACAAAAATTTATAGAACAGTATGACACACGGTCATGCGATGTATACGTTGTCTTGCGCCTCGCTTATGCTATAAAGGATCCATCTTTCGGAAGCTTTCTCCTCCAATGGTCTGCATCACGGTATTAAAGATACGGCCAATGTAAACTTTAGGGGCCGATGTATAAATGTATGCCATGCCGTTTTCGATATACTAAGCCTAAGCCTTAATCTTAGCGTAATCTAAGTTTCCTATATAAGCCATATACTAAGACTAAGCATAAGTCGGGGAACTGCCGCCCTCCGCAGACAAATCTTCTATATTCTGGTACATTTTATAAAGTAAGTTCTTCAATATATGATGATGTGGTCATTTTTCGGTTAAACCGCATATCCCAACGATAACAGGGGTATCCAACTGTTCTCTAGGGTTATTTACTTCGACCAAGGTTCTTTCAAAGTATTGACTCACCTTAGTGTTCTCAGGTGGTTTTACTTCCCTGCCAAAGAACCTGGGGAATCATCGGTACCCCCAAAACCATGGAGGTAGTCGACTACCAAAACGAACGTTGTGAGAACTATAATCCCTAAAGCACCATGGGCCATGGGATAGCCGATAACCACCTAAGACGTTTGGTGGTAATCGATAGCTCCAAACAACTTTGGATTTAGCCGACAACCCTCAGAGAATCTTGGGGGTAGTGTCGAAAGCAGCAAATTCTAAATAAATTTATGTTGCCCATGTAAGTATTGGATTAGACCGAACATCGACAACATCATCAAATGAGGTAAATTAGGGATATGAGGGAATGAACGATGAGTCGATAGGTCGAAGGGTCTTGGGTTGTGTTTGTATAAATCATTGTGTGGATGTCATTGGTCTGTATAAATAATGGAGTGTTTACACTGTTTTGAGGCAATTTTTCTCATCATAACTTTCAAGCAAGAATGGACTGTGAGTTGATGAGTCGAGAGGTCATGGGTCGTATGGGTATAAATGATTGTGTGGGTGTCATGGGTCAGGAATGGAAGGTGAGGTCATGAGTTGTGTGGGACGCTTTTTTGGTGGGTCACCTTATGCGTAAGTAAACTTAAGGTGACCCCGCCAACCATCCTATTTTGTCATTACCGATATCGAATCGCAAACCTTTGTTACGGAAAAATGGCTTAATTTCATTCGGTTTTTCACTAACCGAAGATTAGCAAAATCAAATTCAAGTGCCAGAAATTAGTCCTTGTGTTCTAACAGAATTTCGGCAATTTAAATTTTTAGAAATTCTGTTCTTTAATGCATTATCGTTTAAATTTGGATTGTAACTGTGTTTGCGAACAAATTTAATGCGAAAGTGACGTCACAAATCGACCAATTTTTGTTCTCAAAAAGTTGGGCAATTTTAATTGAATTTTCGGGAACACAAAATGCTTAGATTTCAATCGCAAGCGCTGTGTTTGCGAACAGTTTTACATCGAATTTCAATTGATCAAAACGTTTCGTAACAAATTTTATGCAAAAATACAAACTAGGATGGTTAGCGGGGTTAGTTTAAGTTTACTCGCGCATTATGTCCTCCGAGTTTATGTATTTAATGAAAATGCACTAACGCATCAGCAAAGCTGTATGGTCTTACAATTTTTATTTTATTTTACCTACATTCAATAATTTTAACATGTATTAATTGAAGCAACGTAATGTTCTTATGCTTTATTTAAGGTTTTTGATAGATGAAATAGCAGTTTTCAAAGATGGTATATTTTTACAAAAGCATAGATGAAACTATGAGCTATATACGTGTTTCGATTAGTTGCATGAAATTATTATTAATATTAACTAAAGCACGAAAACAAATGCATGTTTTTCTACAGTTGAGATGTTAATCCTTATTGATTATACTGATCTTTTAGTACTTGTAGAAATGTAAAAGATTGTCAGTCTTTCGAGATTTAATACCAATGCCAAATTTTCTATTAAATGACCTATGTATGAGAGCGTACACTGCAAAACAATACATCAAACGAGTTTGCCGTTGCAGGGTACGTTTGCGCGTGCGTTGTTTTTCGTTGGCTCATATTGATCTAGGTGGCCATTTATACCGAACCTTATCACTTATTCATCCATCTAACCGTAACTAAGCTTTTTTACTAATGTAATATTATATTATATATCATATTATTTCATCTGTGGAATTAGAATTCCATATTAGTGTGCCTGTCTAAAGAAAAAAACTTAAAATAAATATGTATCTAAGCTTAAGTAGCAAAGTAAATATATTTATTAATTAGAATAAAAAAATAAACCACATATATACTACTAGCAAACCAGTCGCATTCAGGCGTCACGGCGTAAGGCAAGGTACAACTTAAACTGAAAATCTATCTACCAGCCGTGATTACAGCCACGTTTTGCTTTCGAAGCCTAAAAGGCTGCTCTATTAAAAAAAGGGCCCAAGTAACCCCGAGGGGCGGTACGTTAGAAAAAAGAACAGCTCAGAGCGAAGGCCAGCAGTCACCCGACTTAAGCTTAGGCATAGTATATATCTTAAGTAAGGTCTTTAGCTTAGGCTAAGACTAAAGCCTTAGGCTTAGTATACCAAGAACGGCATGGCTTGCATTTTATTTCCTCCCCTCAGGGTTACTTGTGCCAAAAAAAGCAAACAAACAAATATACAATAAGCAGAGCTGTTTGCACCTTTTAGTTTAAAACTTTCCATGGTGTAATTTGATGCTTTTCTGCGGCTGAGTCGCCGCACAACGCCGACGAAAAAAAACGGACGTTGAAAAATAAGCACAATCGCGACTGTTTGGACCAAACGAGCGAACAAACGAACGAACGAACGAATCTTCTCTACAAACAATTTGACATGAGCAATGATTCGGTAAAACTAAGCTTAAAGATATGCTAAAGCATTTGTAAGCTGGACCAGCTGTTTCTCTGTTTTAAATAAATGCACCAAACTTTTCCGAACGAATCTTCTCTACAAACAATTTGACATGAGCAATGATTCGGTAAAACTAAGCTTAAAGATATGCTAAAGCATTTGTAAGCTGGACCAGCTGTTTCTCTGTTTTAAATAAATGCACCAAACTTTTTCCTGTGATTTCATTGTAGGTATTAGTTATTGCAGTTGTGTTTTGCCAAAAAAATGACTTGCTCGTATAAGGGGATAACAATAGACACCGTTGGAATCCACTTGCGTCTTATAAGGACCGTAGCGAGGGGAAGCGGGAGGATCCGTCCACTCCCCCTCGTCTAGATTCCGTGTACCCTACTGAAATGTAACTGAAAAGTGAAGTCCACATATTTGTGTGTGAAAGTTGCGTTTTAAGCTACACCCCCTCCCCCGGCACACTTAGTGCACCTTTGTGCAGAAGTTTCTGACTATGCCGGTGCTTTATAAAACCTACCTTTTTCATGTATCACAGAAACTGTAAAATGCTTACAACTGTGTACCTGATTGAAATATAACTCAAAAGCGAAGTCCACATATTTATGAGTGAAAGATGCGTTTTAAGCTACACCCCCTCCCCCGGCACACTTGGTGCACCTTTGTGCAGAAGTTTCTGACTATGCCGGTGCTTTATAAAACCTACCTTTTTCATGTATCACAGAAACTGTAAAATGCTTAAAACTGTGTACCTGATTGAAATGTAACTGAAAAGTGAAGTCCACATATTTATGAGTGAAAGATGCGTTTTAAGCTACACCCCACCCCCGGCACATTTGGTGCACTTTTGAGCAGAAGTTTCTGGCTATGCCGGTGCTTTATAAAACGTACCTTTTTCATGTATCACAGAAACTGTAAAATGCTTACAACTGTGTACTTGATTGAAATGTAACTGAAAAGCGAAGTCCACATATTTATGAGTGAAATATGCGTTTTAAGCTACACCCCCCACCCCCGGCACACTTGGTGCACCTTTGTGCAGAAGTTTCTGACTATGCCGGTGCTTTATAAAACCTACATTTTTCATGCAACACAATAACCGTCAAATGCTCACAATAAATATATTAACAACACGAAAATGTCTTCGTTTTGTGGGTTTTGTGCTGCAGGAGATTAAAATTAGTTCCATTAGTCGAAGTCGAAGTATTAGCAGCAAAGCCAACCGCAACAATAACAACTGCGACAGCTAGAAACTTTACTATGATTCTAGTTTGAATGTTTTTAGTTGTTTGAACACAAGCAAATACTAGCGGTTTCTACTAACACAATGATAAACCGAGCTTTGAAGTAAATTTTATACTGTTTTTAATATTTAGAGAATTATAGATAACTGACAACTTTTTTTTCAAAACATATATCTAATTACATACGCATTTTCAACTCTGTCCTTGTGACAGCGCCACCTTATCAGATATCCACCCATATGGAATGTGCAGTTTTTCAGAGATTTACGCTTACAACAAGGCCTTGTGGTTTGTAACACAATACACTGAGTTTTGAAATAAAATGAGAACTGATGTTTAGATTTAGAGAATTAGACAACGTTTCCGACGAACTTATTGATGTTCAGCTCTATCCTAATGCTCTCAATTAGTATCGAATGTGCAGATTTTAGGCAACTTAGTTTTGCAGCACAATATAGCGATTTGTAACATATCAAACTGAGCTTTGAAGTAAGTGTATGCTGTCGTTTATGTATATTTACGGATGTAGACAACAATTTTTAGTGCATTTAATTATAAAATCCTACATGATGCCAATGGTACCTCACAGGTATTTTCAAGAGTGATCAGTATATATTTAAAAAAACGAATTCGACATAAAATATACGAATCTTTCCTTTAATCTCAAATATGTTCTGATTTAAAATCAAATTTGTAGACAAATTGTTGACAGTTATGATTTTCTGATTGTGTACATTGAAAACAATAAGTATTAATAACTATGATCATTTTGTTCAATATTTAGGTTATATAATCTAGCGTTTTGTCAATCGACGATGATCACATTTTGAATGTCTGTACTATTATCTCGTTTAAAGCAGCGGTACTGACTTATTATGAGCCCACTTTAGGTGCACACACCAGGGTTGTTCTTTTATCAAGCCAAGCCATGATCTCAAAACCGAAGTCCGGCATAAATCACGGCTTTTCTCTTATGTACGCGAACGCGATTTGCGATACAAGAACACATTGGAGTAGTTCGAGGTCGCTACTTTACGATTTAATCATTATCAATCAATCAATCAATCAATCAATCAATCAGTCAATCAATCAATCAATCAATCAATTAATCAATTAACTGTCCACAAGCACTTGAAAAAAATTGTTGCAACCGCATTTATTCCACATATTCATGCACTTTATAAATCTCGAATACTGTTAGGCGATTAGAGCATGTCATGTGATGAATATGAATAAATTTGCAAAATCGGCAAATGTACATACAAATACGCAAGTTGGGTTATGATGGCTCGTATAATAACCCTAGTCTGGAACTTGGATAAGGTCCGAACGTTGGCCCATAAGGCAAGAATGTAACAAAAAAACTGGCTATAACATAAATGGCCCATTTCAACTTTAGGGGCCGAAGTATAATGCATGCCATGCCGTTCTCGATATACTACGCCTGAGCCTTAGTCATAGCCTAAGCTAAGGTCCCTATATGAGCCATGTATATACTAAGCCTAAGCCTAGGTCGGGAGGCTGCCGCCCCCGAAGCGCCCGCTCTAAGCTGTTCTTTTTTCTAACGTTATAACGTCCGACCCCTAAAGTTGATAAGGGCCACTTAAGTCCTACTTATAAAAAACCGTTTCGTACTTACCACCGTAAGATATAATTCATAAGCCAAGTCAAGTCAAGTCAATTTAGTAGTAAAACAACTTTATAAGACGATTATGAATTATGTTCTACATTTTCTTGTGCGTTGTTATTATTTAATTGCTTTAGTGATGTAACTTAAGGAAAGGAGCAACAGCTTGTAGATAGCTCAGCACATTTAGCTGCAATGTGAGTTCGATTCCTGGCGTCTTGATGTGTTCACTAAAGTAGTCGTGTTCTACGTTTGGGTGTGCGTTGTTGTTATTTAATTGCTTTAGTGATGTTACTTAAGGAAATGAGCAACAGCTTGTAGATAGCTCAGCACATTTAGCTGCAATGTGAGTTCGATTCCTGACGTCTTCATGTGTTCACTAAAGTTGTCGCGTTCTACGTTTGGGTGTGCGTTGTTGTTATTTAATTGCTTTAGTGATGTTACTTAAGGAAAGGAGCAACAGCTTGTAGAGAGCTCAGCACATTTAGTTGCAATGTGGGTTCGATTCCTGACGGTCTGCCTGTTGTAAGATACATAAATTAATTCGGGCGTTAAAGGGTTAAATAAATAGTAATTTTACCAAGATTAAATAAGGCAATATCAAAGAAATCATGAATCTGAGTTGGATTTGAATTTGAAAATCAAAACAGAAATTTAAACTATAAAACTTGTAATAATTTGAGCTCGAATGTCTGAGGTAGTTTTTACTCTAATTTTAGTTATTTTTAAAAATATATATCAACTCACTTGATTATATTTTAATATTTTAGACAATAAGTAATAGACATCAGTTTTCAACGCCATTCGAAATGATTCTCCTGGCGAAACTTTGGCTTTTCAAAAATGACGAAAGCCAAATGCTCGGTAACACACAAAGCAAACAAATACAATTTAAGGTAAATGTAAGCTATTTTTGTTTGTAATAATTCTTAATCTAATATAATCGCTAATGTAAAATCTCAGCATGTTTCCCAATATTATTAATATTATGGCTGAAGTCTGATCAACTAAGTGTAGTAGCCATTTCACTAATGGTTTAAATTCAATTGAAACATGCTGACCCATCTTTAAAGAATAAATATACTAATTAGCTGGTCGTATGTTCGTAAGCTTAACTTCTTCCATTATTATAAAGTGCCGTGGTGGTCCTGTCTGGCTGAATATTTAAAAAATTTGGTTATTGAAACGGAGCGAGCGAAGCGACCTGTTTCCACTGAAGGCGCTGAGGGGAAAGTCGCGAAAATGATTGATTCTGTCTCGCAAAATTCATTTTCGGGTACATGGATTTAGATATTTTCTCTTATTCGGTAGCAAATATGGTAAGGATGTGTCCTAAACACGAATCCGCTACGAATCCAGGATCAAAACGGCAAAACAACAGGTTTGACAAATCTGGCCATATGGATACCAGTCTTTCGCAACCCATACCTCGAGACACAAGCAAAATCAGTTCGTCGAGAGCTAGAACGTTGCTGTCCACGTACACCTTTTCATGAGGTTCCAAGGGTTTTACTATCCACGAACCCGATTTTCAAATGTAGCGAGTTTCCTTTAGTTAGGTCATTTATTGGTTACAGGGCATCAAGAATGATCTATATATAGGTATATATGTCGGTACACTGAAAACCGTGGTTTGGTTATCTATAGTCCAGCACGAATATTTGATACATTTTCAGATGTTTTCAATAAGAGCCAATGAACCCGACTGTCAGAATATAGTCTTCCTTGAGTATATTTCTTATGTATTGCGTAAAGATCATAGAGAATGTTCTGTGTATACGTTTTTGGCACGCTGCATACGATGGTTTGGATATCTAGAGAGTGGCATGAAAAGTTTTCAGTTGATTTTCGATGGGATTAGGGTCGGCAAGGTATTAGGGTTTTTCAATGGGTTCAGGGTTACAGAGGGTTTAGTGTAATATATACAACGTGGTCTGTTACAAGGTGATAACCTATTGGATGAATTTACACTCACTTCGTTTTACCCTCGTTTGCGAGTTACTAGTTTGTTATAACAATAGTCGATTTGGATTACTTAAGGCGTCTTCACACGCTCAAACTTTTTGCTCAAAGTTTGAGCTCAAAATTTGAGCTCAAAATTTGATCAAATTTTGGTCAAAATTTGATGGTAATTTTAAATGAAAATTGCTATATTTCAAAATTTGAGCTCAAACTTTTTCAAGCAATATAGCTCGTCCATGATTGGCTACATGAACATTCATGAAATGTTTGAACTGTCTTCACACGTTCAAACTCGCAAAAAATGCAAAAAGTTGCTTTCAAATTTTGGGTCTTTTCGGTTATCCCCCCCAGCCGGAATTTCGACAGTTTTGAAGTTACAGATAAAATTTTGGCACCAATCGATTCAGTTCGATGAGCTGGTTCAGAAAATATCCATTTTACCCACATCCGTGACAAAATTTTTTTCGATTTTTTGAGGTCCCAAAGGTCCCCCTTGGGAACCCAAATTTTTTTTTCTTCGGAATATGGTCATGTTGGGTATCATTCGACTCGGTTTGATGAGACAAGTCGATGATGTGTAATTTTTTGAAATCTACCCCACCGTTAGAAAGTTATGATGGCCCAAGTAACCCTGAGGCGCAGAAATAAATTGCAGGCCATGCCGTTCTGTGTATACTAAGCCTAAGCCTTAGTCTTAGCCTAAGCTAAGGCCATTATATGAGACATACACTAAGCCTAAGGCTAAGTCGGGGGGCTCCCGCCCCCCGAACCCCCCGCTCTAAGCTGTTCTTTTTTCTAACGTTATAACGTACGGCCCCTAAAGATTACTTGGACCCTCATAACTTTCTAAGAGTGGGGTAGATTTAAAAAAATTGCACACTAATCGACTTGTCTCATCAAACAGAGTCGAATGATACCCAATATGACCATATTCCGAAGAAAAAAATTTTTGGGTTCCCTAGGGGGACGGACCATTGGGATCTCAAAAAATCGAAAAAAAAATTTGTCAGGGATGTGGGTAAAATGGATATTTTCTGAACCAGCTCATCGAGCTGAATCGATTGGTACCAAAATTTTATCTGTAACTTCAAAATTGACGAAATTCCGGCTGGGGGGGATAACCGAAAAGACCCCAAATTTTGATTAAAATTTGATCTAAATTTGAGATCAAATTTCAATCAAAATTTGAGCAAAAAGTTTGAGCGTGTGAACAAGCATTTAGATTTAGGTTTAGAAACTTTCGGAGCTAATGTTTTGTTTAGAAGGTTAGAAATATTTTGACTTGATTGCTGATACTCAGAACCCTGGCCTGAAAGTTTATGACTCGTCTTATAAATAGCATAACATCGCAACACAGCTATGATTTAAATGAAACCAATGTGGTTTGTGCAGAAAGCATTCCGCAGGAGCGGTACAGAAGCAAAGCATAAAATTGTTTAAACAAATACATTTTAAAATTCCAAATTAGAATTGAAATTTCAACAGATTTGAGAAATATTTTACCCATATTTTTAGAAAAAATAAATTAAAAATTAATTTAATTAAATACATTTTTGTAATAAGTAAATGTTTAAATAACTGAATTTTAAATAAATTGTAGAATAACAAAATTTTACATTAATTTTTAAATATAATAACTTAATATTTAAACCAACTTTTAGTAATAATTTAAGTTTTAAATTTATTTAAAAATTATTATTAGTATTAGCAAGAGTGCATTAGGAAAGAGTATGACACTTCCCTGCACTCGCATGTTACCCCGTGTTTGATGATACGCGCGTTTTCGGCCTGACCCCAGTTTCTGTGGGGGGGTAGTTTGGAAACCCCAGGAACGGGGGGTCCGAACGACCCCCCCCCAAAAAAATACTGGAGTCAGGGCATCTTGACCCCCCAGAAACTGGAGGTCAGGCCGAAAACGCCCGTATCATCAAACACGGGCTAATACATGAGTGCAGAGAAGTGTCATACTCTTCCCTAATGCACTCTTGGTATTAGTTATTATTTTCATACATTTTATTTTTTGTATGAAAACATGTGTAATCAAACTTTTTTTTGTGAACTCACTCGTCGTCAATTTTTAGTATGAGTATAATTTACGTTTGTAAAATTTGAAAAAAATTAGAATATATTTCAAACATATATATATATACATGTCTGCTAAAATTCAGTATTGTATGTTTCAAGTTTAAAAACCAAAATTGATTTTAAAAGAATTCAACCTACAAATATATATAACGTTGGATATGCGTTGTAATACTCGTTTGCTATATATTTCAGGTTTCCCGAAATTTCCCAAGTTTCATGTTTCCAAAAAAATTATTAACCTTATTTTGAGCGAATTCTTTTTTCAGTTTAAGAAAACTGAAACTACATTTTTAATACTTTTAGGTATTTGTGAAGCAATATTTTAAATGCCGGGCTATTTTACAATCACGGTGAAATAAGGATTTATAATTAATAACCCGCAAGGACAGACGCCTTCAGTAGCTTTTTTTAAACTGATTTATCGAACAAGAATGGCCGCAGCTATATACAGTTAAATAAGACTTTTTTTATACAGCTAAAAGTTAAATGTATTATAATTAATCACGCAAAAAAATGTGCTGGAATAAATTCGAACGGCAGCTGAGATGTAATATATTTTTCTTGTAAATTACCTATATAATAAGGACTTGTTGCAATCAACACAATGATCCGTTTGCACGCTTACCGCTGTTACGTAAGACCACTTGTTGAGTATTCCAGTTAAGTTTGGTCACCCTCTTACTTAAATGATATTGATGCTGTAGAGCATGTGCAGCGGTATTTCACTCGTAGATTATATATTAAGGTAGGCAATGAGTCAAGGTTATGTGTATCTCAGCCTAGGCATATCTACAACTAATGTCGCTGCAGGAGCGACGACTCCACTTGGACTTGCAAATGGTTTTCAAATGTAAAATGATCTAAATCTGTATAAACTAAAGCCCAGAACAAACCCATCGAAGCAGTTTTTCTCAAATCGCGTAATTTTGGCTCTTGGAAGTCTCTTCCTGAATCTATTGAACAAAGCTGTAGTCGGAGCCATGAACTCAAATATATTTCGGGAACTCCTTAAACTTGTTGATTTCTCAAATTATTTATAAATTTAACAGAAACTTATGAATCAGTTGTAAGAGTGGCAGTATTCACCCAACTTTCTATTTTATCTAGATTGCTATAGTTTGTTCAGTGCTTTCTTAGCCTGGTAAAATGTATATATAAATGCATAATACATATGGTTTTTGCTGTTAACTATATTGTTTTAAAACATTACAAAAAATTAAAGATGTAAGTCTGTCGAAGATTGTCGAAATACTACGACAATGCACAAAAATTCAATGAGAAAAAGTGAATTTAGGCGCGGAGGACCATACATTGTGGATTTAAATCAGATGAAAATAGTAAAACCAACCTTGGGCACTTACAAAAGGACATATCTCATACTCAAATTACGAAATTATTATTATATTACTTGAATGCATGGGCATTTCGGTATAAACCTGGTATGACTTTTATCGAAAAGACAACATATGTAGAAATTAAATCTTACATGTTTTGTGCTTTCATACTTTTTGTGTTGCCCTCATGTTGAACAAGAAAAAATTAGTAGTCAATTGCTCTTCATCCACAGCGGACTCACTGTATAAAATATGCTAAAGACACCATTCCGACAAAACTAAATTGCTCTTGATCCACAGAGGACTCACTGTATAAAATATGCTAAGGACACCATTCCGACAAAACTAAATTGCTCTTGATCCACAGAGGACTCACTGTATAAAATATGCTAAGGACACCATTTCGACAAAACTAAATTGCTCTTGATCCACAGAGGACTCACTGTATAAAATATGCTAAGGACACCATTCCGACAAAACTAAATTGCTCTTGATCCACAGAGGACTCACTGTATAAAATATGCTAAGGACACCATTTCGACAAAACTAAATTGCTCTTGATCCACAGAGTACTCACTGTATAAAATATGCTAAGGACACCATTTCGACAAAACTAAATTGCTCTTGATCCACAGAGGACTCACGGTATAAAATATGCTAAGGACACCATTCCGACAAAACTAAATTGCTCTTGATCCACAGAGGACTCACTGTATAAAATATGCTAAGGACGCCATTTCGACAAAACTAAATTGCTCTTGATCCACAGAGTACTCACTGTATAAAACATGCTAAGGACACCATTCCGACAAAACTAAATTGCTCTTGATCCACAGAGGACTCACTGTATAAAATATGCTAAGGACACCATTCCGACAAAACTAAATTGCTCTTGATCCACAGAGGACTCACTGTATAAAATATGCTAAAGACACCATTCCGACAAAACTAAATTGCTCTTGATCCACAGCGGACTCACTGTATAAAATATTCTAAAGACACTATTCCGACAAAACTAAATTGTTCTTGATCCACAGCGGACTCACTGTATAAAATATGCTAAAGACACCATTCCGACAAAACTAAATTGCTCTTGATCCACAGAGGACTCACTGTATAAAATATGCTAAGGACACCATTCCGACAAAACTAAATTGCTCTTGATCCATAGAGGACTCACTGTATAAAATATGCTAAGGACACCATTCCGACAAAGCTAAATTGCTCTTGATCCACAGAGGACTCACTGTATAAAATATGCTAAAGACACCATTCCTACAAAACTAAATTGCTCTTGATCCACAGAGGACTCACTGTATAAAATATGGTAAGGACACCATTCCGACAAAACTAAATTGCTCTTGATCCACAGAGGACTCACTGTATAACATATGGTAAGGACACCATTCCGACAAAACTAAATTGCTCTTGATCCACAGAGTACTCACTGTATAAAATATGCTAAGGACACCATTCCGACAAAACTAAATTGCTCTTGATCCACAGAGTACTCACTGTATAAAATATGCTAAGGACACCATTCCGACAAAACTAAATTGCTCTTGATCCACAGCGGACTCACTCTATAAAATATGCTAAGGACACCATTCCGACAAAACTAAATTGCTCTTGATCCACAGAGGACTCACTGTATAAAATATGCTAAGGACACCATTCCGACAAAACTAAATTGCTCTTGATCCACAGAGGACTCACTGTATAAAATATGCTAAAGACACCATTCCTACAAAACTAAATTGCTCTTGATCCACAGAGGACTCACTGTATAAAATATGGTAAGGACACCATTCCGACAAAACTAAATTGCTCTTGATCCACAGAGGACTCACTGTATAACATATGGTAAGGACACCATTCCGACAAAACTAAATTGCTCTTGATCCACAGAGTACTCACTGTATAAAATATGCTAAGGACACCATTCCGACAAAACTAAATTGCTCTTGATCCACAGAGTACTCACTGTATAAAATATGCTAAGGACACCATTCCGACAAAACTAAATTGCTCTTGATCCACAGCGGACTCACTCTATAAAATATGCTAAGGACACCATTCCGACAAAACTAAATTGCTCTTGATCCACAGAGGACTCACTGTATAAAACATGCTAAGGACGCCATTCCGACAAAACTAAATTGCTCTTGATCACAGAGGACTCACTGTATAAAATATGCTAAGGACACCATTCCGACAAAACTAAATTGCTCTTGATCCACAGAGGACTCACTGTATAAAATATGCTAAAGACACCATTCCGACAAAACCTAGCAGTCATCAAATGTCAACAATGTCAAAATACTGCTATTTTGGAAATCCGAATCCAATGATTCCAAAATCGGATGAACTTACGGCATATTCAGATCAGCCAGTGGCTCTGATAATTGCCTATATGTTGGGTTCAATTTATGGGCATTTTATATTTTATATAAAATCAGTGCAAGCTGACTAAGTTTCATTGTCGGACAGCCAAATGCTACTACAAGGGCCCTGCTTAGAAAATCGCAAAGCCCCATTTGGGGGAGGGGTCTGTAGGGGTTCGACCGAAGTGCCTTAAACTGACAAAAATTTATGTAATCTCTTCAAAAATTAAGCGTACCGGATTTGCCATGCCAGCTTTTGTATCTTTGACTGCAATTTTTCTGTAAAAATGTACAAATACGTGTGGGGAGATTAATATACACTTCGAGTATAGATGATGTCTTGGAGGGCAGTCTTGACAAAGTTGGGGCCCGCGATGCTTGCTGGGGGGGTGAGGATGGCAATAAACACGCTACCGGTTGCTATTATAATATCCTAATACCTATTACTTAAGAGAATCACTAGTAAATTTTGAACCGGGAAGCACCCATTCATCGTTGAAGTCGGTTAAACAGATCGATTAGCCGGGCTTGGGTTGAAACATTTTGCGCTGTCTTAAACTGTAGGCATCAAATAAAACGTTGTAGTTGGGTAGGGTACAGCCTCCCAATGTCCGCTGTTTCTGGGAGCAAAGATGGAATATGGTCACCATTTTGGTAGCCGGTGACCCGGCCATGCTAGCCTGGGACTGCGGTACATTGACCGTGAAAGTACATGCGGCTCCGTAAGACTGTCTCGTTTTCTCGAAGGAGTCGGCAGCCGGCCCAGACATTGCTAAATGACCTTAATTTTTGCAGCCTCCGTTACACCCGCGGTGGTTATCCCCTGATATCATGTATTTTTTATACATAAAACACAATGAAATTAAAAATATAAAGTGCAACCAAATACATTTAAATTAATGACATCGGCAATATTGATAAATGAATGCGTTCTACGCGGTGACTGCAATATTAGGCACAATTAAATTTTGGCGTGTGACATATATAACTGATTTACACACTTTACTTAAAAGATGATATTGCGAAACGTAACTTCCTCTCAATACAAGTACGATTTTGTCATAGTTGTGTAGTTTGAAATTAGAATTATTTGATGTTTCTGTTTTGTATCATTGAAAAGCAAATCTACTAACATTTACTCTTTGACACAAGATCACTTATTCGCTTTGGCTGGTTATACAAACGTAGTTTATCTGTAATTATAATTATCTGTATATCATCATAATGCTTTGTTACTTAATTAGCTGTAATTTATACCGTAGCTTACAGTCACAAAACTTTATATAGTAAGCTTTCTTGAAAAAAAAGAAACAGTCTCACTACTTAACCAGCTATTATATTTAAAGAATTGTTGTTCGTTCGTACGATTGCGACGAATTCATCGAGTGCGATAGCACGAGTTTAAACGAGTAAATACGTCATAACCACGGCATAAAAATGTTTGAATGTACAGTCGGTTTTATCTCTCACTTTTTAAATGGCGTTCAAACATTTAGACGCAAGTAGTTAACGTATCTATATATACATAGCATTGTGGTTTAGGTACTAAGCCTAAACCTTAGTCTTAGCCTAAGCTAAAGTCCTTATATGAGACATGCACTAAGCCTTAGCCTAAGTCGGGAGGCTGCCGCCCCCCGAACCCCCGCTCTAAGCTGTTATTTTTTTTAACGTTATAACGTCCGGCCCCTAAAGGTGCCATAGGCCGACAATCCAATGCTAAGGACGGAGTTGCGCCGATTATCTAATCTAATTATGAAAATCTCTAAAAATATAATAAATTATTTACATGCAACTGATCAGTCGCTGATAAAATCATTCATTTGACATGTGACATATTTATTTCAGCATTACTTGATATAATGCCAACAGTATCAGTCAGAGTGCAGTCATTTGAGAAATTTCAGCTCAAAATTATGAACTTAAAAAATGTCGCTGCGTATTTTGACCGGCTGACTGATTAAAATCGATTCAATATATATATCCGTAACCGCATCATAAATGCCGACAATGGCGTAATTCGAACCGACCACCTTTAGTCTTTAAACGTCTCTTTCTACTCTGCCAGCCGACACTCTCTGTAATCCCAAACTATTACGTATAACATATTCAAATGGTACATGCATCTCTATGTGCAGTGGTTATTTAATGTTATCACCAATATCGTTTCAAATTATGATTAGTTGTAAGTGGCTCTATGCCCTTTCTAATCTTATCAATTTATTTGCCCCATGTCAGTCTATTATTTTTGTTTAACAGGATCTTTCATATGGTCTATATCTCACATGGACAGTGTGAGTATGGACAATGCATAACAGTTTTGTGTGACAACGCTGGGGTTGACCGGTAATAAACTATGTTGTTGTTGTTGTTGACGATGACATGTAGACAAATTGTATTTACCGCCCGATTTTTGGCCGTCAACTAATTTTAACATTGAATTTTGGAAATCGATCTATCGTAATTACACAAAACTAGTTATATGAAGCGTCTATGAAAATTATCGCATACATAAAACAGTGAATAGAACCCTATTAATTACTTCATTGTGTATTTTGTTCCACAACACCAACTTGTTTTATATTTAAAAAAAAATTTAAATTACTCAGATTATTATTTAAAGACATTATTGATTAACTTACACAATAAATTGTTCACGAAATTTCAATTCTTCTAACGTCATCAATTTACGTGTACATACAGGTGTTCCTCAATTTCACAAGATAACAACAAAACTCAGAAAATGCAAAATCCACTTGGTCTAAAACAGAGATAATCAGAACTTATGTGACATTTTATAGCTCGATTTTGATCACGATGCTAACGATTTACGCGTTCGTCTTGCGTTCTTAACATTTTCATATGAATTTGCGTGACTTTAAGCTAATTATTATATTCGCACCCACAGAACCATGATATAGACTTTAGACTAAAATATTCGTTGCTTTGCTGATGAAAGACAAACGTGGTGATAGCTGTTTATTATTGCTAAATTACATTATAATACGTCAATGTCGATTGTCAGATATATGATGGTTACAAGTATTATAATATAATTGTAACACAGCTTATATAGTTAAAGCCGTGCATCAAATTGACTTAACGCACGGCTAGCTAAATTAGCTGTATTACAAGACAGTTGTAGCACAGCCAGGCGTGCGTCAACTGATTTGTACGCACGGTTGTGTTGTTTAACTCGTTCAAACTCGTGCTGACGCACTCGTCTGAACTCGTCACAACCGTGCGTACAAAACACTTAACGCACGATAGCTGTGCTACAACTATTACATACAATCATAAATTTGGTGATGATTTTGAATTTGAGACAAGAAAGAAAAATTATAAGGATTAATGATGAATTATATAAAAAAGATCACGAGAGCAGTAGGTATATTATTTAGCGATGTGCCATGTAAACCACTGACTCTCCCAACCGAGGACCAGAATCCCGAGGAACTGACACCTATAGTATGCATGACCTATGAGTCTCCACGGTTTACCCCCCCCCCCCCCCCCGAGGACCGCAGGTGCCGCACCCGCGTTCTTCCCGCCCGCCGACCGGTTGACTCTCCCAATCCTGACGACCGGACTATCTCTCTCGGGCCCTTCCAAATCTAGCCTGCATGACCTATGACTCTCAACGGTTTCCACCCTCGGGGACCGCGGGCGTCGCAAGGCGTCCCCCCACCTGACCAACTGCATCTCCTAACCACTAGAACCAGACTATCTCGCCCGGGGCCTCTCACCTCTGGCATACATGACCTATGAACAATACTAACTGAAC
>JASANE010017279.1:0-31236 GCA_030248225.1 Trileptium ribeirensis
ATATCAATGTATTTCTTATATCATCTACCTTTGTGAACATCAAACGACTAACTCAGGATATATCAACTTTGTGAACATCAAACGCCCAACTCAGGATATATATCAATGGTTTTCTTATATCATCTACCTTTGTGAACATCAAACGCCAAACTCAGGATATAGTTTGCTTATATCATCTACCATTTTGAACATCAAGCGCCGAACTCAGGATATATTCAGTGGTATTCTTATATCATATACCATTATGAACATCAAACGCCCAACTCAGGAAATATATCACATATCAAATTTTTCTTAACCTACACGTCCTCCCATTACATATTTCCTGCAAATTTATTATAGACAAAATGATGTATATATGCTAAAATTCGATTAAATTATATTTTAATCTGACACACAAATCTTCTCCAAGTCAGTAAATTAATAATATTAAAATAAAATTTACTAAATTCTCAAGCATCTGCACTCATCAACACACATTTTATTAATAGCGACACCATTTTAAAATTTCGAAATTTCCCACGAATTTACAAAGCGTGGAAACATATGGAAAGCGGAACATCCTGTGTGTGTCATTCTTATAGATGCAGTAAATGTCATGGACAGTGTATGTTATTGCGATTAAAAAAACGGAGCAAAAGTTTCTTGAATCAACAGAAACATTGTACGTCGTTTAATTATAATTATTATCACCAGCTGTTTTCGATACTTTAAATACTATTAAACTGTAAAAGTTTCCTTTGTTTCTATAAAAAACTCGACATTGACTAATGACAACAATGTGTGACAGAAGGTGTTGTCGCAGTTTGATTTAATGCATTTATTATATGTTTAAAGCCTGATTTTAGCATGTAATGGAATGTTATAACAACAACAACCACAATATAGTTTATAATTAGTTAATCCATCCTTAAAGCTCAAAATGTTCACAAACTCAAACATTTTGCTCAAATTTTGAGCTCATAATTACATCAAATTTTGATCAAAATTTGATGGTAATTTTTAACGAAAAATTGCGATATTTCAAAATTTGAGCTCAAACTTTTTCAAGTAATGAATCTTATCGGTGATTGGTTACAGGAATACCCTTGAAAAGTTTGAACAGTGTTCACACATTCAAAGTTATCAAAAACGCAAAAAAGATGCTTTCAAACTTTGATCAAAATTAGAACAAAAAGTTTGAACGTGTGAACACGCTTTTACTGTACAGTAATGTTATGCAATGCCGATTCATGTGAAATGTAAAACCATTTGTACTACAATGTTAAGAATTGTAACATAAAGTAAACAGTACAATTTCTACATATATAGAACACATTTTTTTGATATTTAATGTTATATAACAGTGGCTTACTTTATTTTGGTAAACTTGCCGCACAGTGAAGCTACAAAAACGTGTTATTGGATTGTGTAACAGTGTATTCTCATTAACCAACAGTGCGATAGCCGCAACGCTATTTAACGTTTTTATACAGAAATAAAATTGGCAAAAATTACTGTGAAATTGGCAAAAATGTGGGTGCTACACTCTATATTACATAAAACGGACTGTCAAACAAAATTTTATTGGTTGATCACTGCATATAGTGAACGTGTATACCAAAATTGAGAATAAACACGGTTAGCATAATTGTTGCAAAATCAGCACCAATGTGTCAATGAGTCTTTGGTGCTTTACCTTGTATTGGAAACTAGACAGCGGTCATTAATTCATTAAAAACTTTATACATTTGATTGCAATTAGTTAGGAAAGACATATTTTCTAATACTAATGCGGCGTTCACGTTATATTGTTTACAACGTTTGGAACCTATGTACTCCACGCAGTGTCAGGCACACTATCTTCGACACCCCATGGTTTTTAAAAAATTTTTCAACGGTAAGCTACCTGGGGTATTGCCACTTTTCGAGAAAGTCAAGCACACCGTGCCTTCTTTGTGTGTTATTGACTTTGTCTATGTCGGCAACATATATATGGTTTAGGTACAAATATCGATATTTCAAAAATCCACACAGTACAACTGACTAATACACCGCATTAGCTACTGACAGTGTCCGTTACTGACATTGACAGCTAGGGATGCTTTGTACACCATTGGAAATTGATCTACGGTATGGATGTGACCCGGACTGTTTATAAGATAGGGTCGCAACTGTAGCGGGACAAAAGTTCCAAACAACGGAACATTATAACGTGAACGCCACATAAGTCGAGATGTTTGTTAAAAGATTGGTGCACTGTAGTATAACTAAAATTCCACGCTTGCTATATATTTAAATATTCAGACACATAATGTCATATTCCCAACTAACATCTTGGTAGTTGTGGCTTACGATATTTGATTACGATAAATTCAATGATACTCTTAACTCAACAATGGCTATTCAGATCCATGTCGGTCGCAAAAATATTTGTCTTGACAGGACCTGTCGCGGGTTTTATTCTTGGTTGCACATCTTGACTTATTATCACTTAAAACAGTATTTTCAAAATTTTAGAACTTACTACATAAAACTTTTAGAAGTTTCAAGGTTTTACTACATAAAACTTTAAATTTGATAATTTAAAAATCTGTCAATCCGATACAGGTTTATATGCAGATTTCATATATAATGATATAAAACCCTTGCTTCTTTCCCAAGCTGAGACCGAACATTACATATTTTCAGGCGTAAATTTCAAATTCTTTGGATTCCACAAACTACTTGTTTTTTCCAGTTAGGCATAAAAATTTAATGGTCCTCGATGTGATCCCTGTCTGTTCGGGAAACTACAGTGTTTGCAGTTTATTGAAATAAATTTAATATTTTTAAAGGGTCTTGGCGATGATCGGGATCTCGCGGCTCAAGGCGCTAATTATATAAATCGGAGCTAGATTTTATGCTATATACGAAACATTATATTTACTGCAGTGTTCTGCTTCCAAAACGCGATCATACGAATTGAAAATAAATATTCATTAAACGCCGTTCATATAGCATGCTTAGTAACGTTCGTGTAACACAGCTAGATATTTTATAACGAAATATGTATGGCTGAACTAAGAAGTGTCAGAATGGGGAGGGGAAGTCGTCACTTGTTTAAGTTTAAATGTGCACTCAACAAGAGCATGTAACGATGTTATACGTATTGAATATGGCAGTTTTATATTTGTTGTTAAGTCGATCACGGAAACCTCAGTCTTTATAGCTTCTGTTTGTGGATCCAAAAGCAGAAGGTCGTGGGTTTGTTCTAATCCGACCCCAGTCAAACATTTTAGCCGGCTGCATTGCCATAGTGGCACCGTCACGTAACTATCACTAATCTAAAATTAAATTTCCTTACCTGACAGCAATATAGTGACGAAACGCCACCAAAAATACTTGGAACAAATGAAGTAATTTATATATAAATAGACAATTTTTATTTCTTAAATAGCAATTTTTAAGATTGAATTTTGAAGTTGCACTCGCGAGCAGATGAACCCATTAAAAAGAGACAATCGTGGGCTTCTAGCCACCGCCACAAATATATCACTTTGGGAAATTTGGTGAACGCAATAATCGTACTTTTATCAAACAAACACTCCAAACTGAGCGCATAAGCGAACTAAATGTTTGGTATTTAAATAGTTAGTAGTTTGCTGTGTAGTGTATTTAATATGGCATATATGGTGCACAGAGAAAAGCCCTACGGAGAAAATCCCTACGGCTTGAAAAGAAAAGAAAAGGTTCTTGCAGAATCTGTAAGAGAGAGATTGCTTCGTCCTCCTTGATATGGCTGATGAGCCGCCATAACGATGGATGGCTGTGCCCAACGGCATGACTAAAACTGCTATTCCACGCTTCGAAAAATTATTTGTGCGATGACCACCATTTATCGTAGCTTCGTGAACATTCCACTGTTCAATACCATACTTCGGAGCCATTCTTCGGATTCGAACTGTGTTCAAGGTAGGTCTTTTCTCCCGTAGGGCTTTTTTCCTTGGGGCTTTTTTCCCGTAGGGCATTTTTCTGTAGGGCTTTTTTCCTACACTCGGTTATTTATCTGCTCAAGTCCTACCACAAGTAGTTGGGAATTGGAGCACCATCATCATAGGGACTCATCAAATCCAATAGCTATTTTCTTAGAGTACTATCGCATTTTTTCCACGAATTATTTATTTTGTTGTGGTACAACGAGTTCTTAAAGGGAAGCTTATGAGTGTAGATGAGCGTAGGGCATTTTTCTGTAGGGCTTTTTTCCTACACCCACATCATAGATATATCTATATATTTATATATACATATATATCCATAATCGTCTTATAAAATCTGTTTTCCTAGTAAATGGATTTGATTTGATGTGACCAACGTTAATCAGTTCAACAATTAACATAATCTACTGAATGATCCTTTCATTGATATATAAATATAGATTTTGCATAACATATATTTTAAAAGTTTTTTTTTCATTTTAGTGTCTAGGTTATGATTCTGGAGGCAACCCATGACAACAATCGCGCTTGGACCAAATTGGGTAAAAGTAGGTATTTCAATATTGCAATGCAAAAATATGACCTTTGAAATGAGATGCCAAGGATTAGTTTACTCCTTGTTTTATTCAATAAAAGGTAATTATTTCAAATATAAACACAAAATATGACAAAGGTATGGACGTGCCGAAGTTTTAGCCTGTAAAGCAAAATTTCTCTTAAGGACTATTTCTTGAAGTGGTGCTCAGATTTAAAATAATTTATTTTCTCGTGATTAGCCAGATAGCTGAATATGATCAATATTTCAAACAAAATTATGGTTAAATATGCGACCGTACAATAATTTGATGATTTTCAGAATTTAAATGTCAGATGCAATTTCCATATGGATTTATGGTATATATGGTACATTTTTAGAGATTTGTCAAAAAGTCGACACGCTAGTACCTTCGTGTTTTGTTTGATAAACCAAAGCCACAAGAAATATAAATTATAGTACACGTTTAATGACGCACATTCAACCAGAATTTTTGAAAAACTGTGATATTGCGATTAAACTCTTTAATATTTGCTA
Source organism: Trileptium ribeirensis (assembly GCA_030248225.1). NCBI lineage: Eukaryota > Metazoa > Nematoda > Enoplea > Enoplida > Thoracostomopsidae > Trileptium > Trileptium ribeirensis. The sequence goes on from JASANE010017279.1 coordinate 5,029, forward strand.
ATACCTACTTTGAATGTGTGCCGCCCTTAGATGTATATCACGTTGAATGCAATAAGAAACATCTATTTTATACTATAAGTAAACATACGGTAATATAAAAGCTTAAAAGCTACAAAGCTTAAAACAATGATATTTAACCAGTGATTTTAACCCTAACTTTAGTCATACATGACGAAGCATTGGGTTAGGGGCTATCCCTGAAACCTCGGGCCCCTTCTCGGGGCCCTAGACTACACACTGATGGTAGCATCATGATACCCATGGTGTTCTTAACCACCTTACCTCGGAGATGACCTTGCCCCTGCCGACCCAGGCCACCCTTCTGTGAGACCTCGGAATGCCAGCGTCTATTGTATAAGTGTCCTGAAGGGCCTGTCCAATATATTAGTTTTTGGGGGAAGCATCCGCACCCCGGATCTGCGCCTTTGTACACGTGTAGAATAAATCATCGTTAAACCTACGGTGTAGTTGCCTATGACAAAAAGCTCGCTAAACACATAGCCGGCTTGTAAAAATTAGCAATTTAAGTTGACTGTTGTCTAAAAAACTTCACTTTTACATCAATACCTGACAAAAACGTATCTCTAAAACAATCTACAACGAAGAAGATAAATGTTGCAATACGGCTTAACAAAACAAAATTTTCTCAATACAATAGTTTTCTCTGAATTTTAATAAAAAAATTACAGATAAAAAATTAAGTTCTCTTTAACTGGCTTCCATTTGTATGGACTGTGGTTTTTAATATGGGTAACCTAGGCAGACTGTGGAGTAGTGTTGGGGAGCGGCCGGGTTTTAGCGTCAAAATTTTCGACCGGCCGGTGGCTCAACGACTAGGTGACATCATATAGAAGACAACTGACTGCCAAGAAAGTTATCTTACTACGATATGAATTTAATATTCGCAAATGGTTCTTCAGCATTTATTATAAATCGATTTATATCTAACAGTATTATACGGCTTACTATAGCAAGTACCGAATCTTACGCCCAGCTAGGCTAACTGTAGCAGGACAGTACTATACTTAGTACAGGGTGGAGCGCGGCGGCTTTGAGGTCTATCATTAAACACCAACACATATTAGTTTAATAATAAACATATTGTATATGTTTAAATATAACCAGATAGCATTAGAAGGGTACAAAATCCTTGCATGTTGGTTATACAGGATTACATATACATCAAAAAGTTTCAGTAGTGTTGTTTATTATAATTCACTTGTAGTAGTAATTGTATAGTCTACGCCGGCCGAGTGACGGGACATAACTGCTGACCAACGGCTTTGGTAATTGTCGACAGCAGAATTTTATTAATTTAAAGTTTATTTCCAAACCGTTAACAGCCGGAAAACTGTCAACGGTCGGTCCTTAGGCGACGGCAGAAACAATCTTCGGCCCGCTTTACAGGATCTTTGCGCAACATTACTGTGGAGACATTAAATTTAATTCTCAAAATATTCTTTGTGCACGAAATGTGGACCGTGTAAAGAATGTTGGACAGGTTGGTCAAACACATTAAGTTTGGCTAAAGTGATTTATGAATTTGCCCATTTGGGTTCGGTTTAGTTTAGTTTGTTACTTAGCGATCTCACCATATTATCGCAATTATTTGCAGTTGAAGCTGAAAAGAAAAATCAAAACACAGCACAGTAATTATTACCTTGTGCGCTAGGGGCACTAGATATGTCAAGGTTCAGCGTAGTTCCGTTAGAAAGCGCCCAAAAACTAAACCTGGCCTAGTTTACACTATTAATTGACTGTGACAGTCAAAGATATAATTCAGTCTTCTGTTTAGACCTATAGTGGATCATGGTATCGGTACTAATCCACCCATATAAGGATTTCATTTCATCTTTTCTATACTCAGTCCGCGTGTCTAAATATTGATGAACTGGTCAACCGTCAGGACACCGAGTTACGGCAAACAAAAAGATTTTATTGCGTAATACAAAGCTTTTTCTCACAGCGCACATAGGCCACAGAAAGGCGTCATTGTGAACCAAGCGCTTGACCACACCTCCAAAATCTGTTTACAGCAGGACTGAGTTTTATGCATAATACATACATCATTACATATAAATGCCGGAACATGTTGAGATTTGGCTTCTTTTTTATTCTTAGGATTTAATTTAGGAAAGTTGTGCCCGTTCGGAAAGCGTAGTGCTATAATTTATCTCTACTCTCGCATCGCAAATCGGTCGTTGTTCTTGAGAAACGATTTAACACAAACGCTTTGAGATTGAGCTGAGGATTAATTGTGCTAGCGATACAGATTTCCACAATTTTTCCACAACGGTGTTGCTAGATAGGTAGAATTGCATATGAAGATATACCCACTTCCCATAACGACTAACAAGTGTGACAAAAGTCCAAAACAGTGTCACAGCGCGACGGTTCTGACAAAAATTCGATTGAGAAATTAGACTCATACACGTCAACTTGACGCTTCTCCTATGTTACAAATTAGCAAGCTGTAATAGTTGCTTAAAAGTTTGGAAATTTTTGTGATTACCCACAGGGTTCGACGATCAACATTGATCGATTTTGATCCACGATTCCAAGTGTCGCTACGGCAGATGAGTATTTTATTGTTAGTCTCCTGGGTTTTAGTTCGATAAGTCTTAAGCGGCGTCTTTTATGGTATGGCTTATGTTACATGGATTAAAACATTGTTTCGTTGTCGATGCTTGCTAAAATGTTATGTATGCGGAATAATTGATGTCTGGTACAACAGTGATATGTTATGGATCGCATTAATAGGTATACATGTTCATTGGAGAGGATGATCATCCTGAAGCGTCGGACCCCCTTCCCCCTCAGTGCAACGTCAATCTTTCCCTGCCAAATAGCTCGATCAACCCCCTCCCCGGCGCTCCGAAAGTTTTACAATAATTGCGAAAATCGCTCAAGAATTGGTAAAAAATTTGGGGTAAAGAGGCAAAAATTAGGAGCACTTTTGAATCCCTAAAACTGTCAAAATTTATCACCCCTGGCCTCTCGTCGATCACCTGGTGTCTCTTCTGGAGGCCAAAGGTTCACTCTCCCACGAAGCTCCGGCTATCATCCTGAAAACTTAGACCTCTCACAGAACTCAAACTAGACCTCTAGAACTCAAAATCTACAGAATTTCGTAACATATAAGAGTATCTTAAATCAGTTGTATTCGGGTTTACCCTTGCCGAGATTTGATTTTGTCTTTAAACAGGCACCGTGCATCTAACAGCATTCAAGACTTATTTATGATTAAATTGTTTTTGTTTGAATACAGCTTTTAGAAATTTCAAAATATTTCTGCTCAGCTCTTCAAGTGGGGCATTTTTAAAAAGGGTGCGCACTGAGAATATCACTAGGTGCGCCAATGTTGTGTGTCAACCGATTTAGTAACTATTGTAATTTAGTTTTTAAATGTCTTTGTAATTTGAATTTTAACTGCTGTTTAATAACCGGTAAATTGAATTCAGTATGTGTGCAATTTCACGCTTGGCTAAATTTAAAGTCATATTGTCGATATATTTGTACAAATCACTTCACGTTTGGAAGATATATGTCAAAATCCGAGGTCGCGGTGCCTTGTGAGTTCTGCTTCGCGCGCTGGGAGTTGTTAATGGGAAGTCAGCGATGAAGCAAAATTCTAGATAAACAGGATGCCTGTAACATAAAGTACCAAGTGAGAGCCGCTGGTACGCGAAACCAATGATTTAATAGCTCTCGTTTATACCAAAAACCGTTATTATCTTCGCTGCTAGATTCTATAACATGGTAATGGCTGAATGGAGTTGACGATGTTCGAATTTTCGATGTACATAATTCATGCAATGTCCAACATTTTCACGGGAAAAAGCTATAACACCTCTTCGGACAAAAATCAGCTCATATGTGACTGTATCAACTTTTGAGAGTGCACGCTTCCTTGAACACTGCATCGTTAACATTGATATGCGCGACTAACCATTTCACCCATTTCACATAATTCATGCAATGTCCAACATTTTCACGGGAAAAAGCAAGCTATAGCAACTCTTCGGACAAAAATCCGCTCATATGTGACTGTATCAACTTTTGAGAGTGCACGCTTCCTTGAACACTGCATCGTTAACATTGATATGCACGACTAACCATTTCACCCATTTCACATAATTCATGCAATGTCCAACATTTTCACGGGAAAAAGCAAGCTATAGCACCTCTTCGGACAAAAATCCGCTCATATGTGACTGTATCAACTTTTGAGAGTGCACGCTTCCTTGAACAGTGCAGCGTTAACATTGATATGCGCGACTAACCATTTCAGAGCATGAAAAAACTCATCCCCACTTCGGGCCACAGCTTCTGTCTGTGTTAGCCCGAAGTGGGGATGCCTTAGTGTCTTATTAGCCCATTTCATTTTACTACATTGCCGAACCAACTGTCATATGCCAGGAACCACTTAGATATTTTCAAGACAAAATGTAACGATAAGAGAGCAATGGAAAAAGGAACAGCACCCACAGCCCGGTGATTACAGATATTTACAAATGAACCAGTTGTCCTGCATATCGACTTTTACTTCATCCAAATGCATCTGATTTAATAAGAGAAGTATGTCACAACAGGTATAATGATGGACAGCATTATTTACAACGTACACCTCTGTTTTCGGTTACTGTCTATACATATGCGTTGCGACCGATGTACATATGCTTTCGCAAATTTGCTTAAAACAGCATATATTTGCAGTGATAGCGAGATTGTATTACCCCTAGCAATGTAGAGTTGCTTGCGTTCGCTGCAATTTCTGTATCGCGATTGGGGTGTTGAATTCACATATAAAAGTTGGTAGCTTCATGTTCAGAAGGGATACATTACGGCGGAAATTTTCAACTTGGACTTACACATTGAATGCCTAATCTGATTTGTTTACCGTAAAATGTTTGACAAGCTCGAGCCGACACAACGAATAGCATTTGAGCTGTACGCAAACCACTAAGCCTTCTACAAACTATTGCTCAGTTCGTTAAAGAACCTAGCAACGAACGAAAAACAACGCACTTGCAATCGAATATAACAACGTACAGCTACCGAACTAAATGCACCGCAATGTTCACTGTACCCAGTTTGGTAGATGTTGGCATTTAATCTTTTAGCAATGCAATGAACTATATCGCGACTAAATGTGGGGCGAACGAAAGCCATGTTCCATTTTTGAAAGCAGGAACCTGTTATAGTAGTTAGATTATCATAGGATGAATATTTGAACAAATTGGAATTGCAACATTGCACAGATCAACAAAAACGAAATTAATGTCAACGTATTGTGTCATATATAAGTGCGACAGCAAGCATACATTAGCTAGCCGTACCTTGAAGCTAATGCAATATATTTAAAAATTTCGTTAATGTATTTTGGGTTAGCGTTATATAAATGCTGTTCATTATATATAAAAGACATATATGCACTATTCCCAACTACCGTTGGGCCTTTAGCCACTAAATTCGACAAAAATACACAAAATTTTGCACCAAATCCACAGCTTTATAAAAAAGAAGTATAACCTAATATGCTATTTTGCCACAAAGATTTAGTCACCTAGTTGTGCTTTAACAACCTTTGGGTATGTTCAAGCTGAAACTTTCGACACCTAATGGTTCAAATGAAGTTCTGCTCGTTTCTAAAAATAATCTTGTGGCGACTAGTATAGTGACTGTTACTACATAGCTTGGTATGAAGATTCTCTTTCTGGTTTGACTTGGATTTATTATTTGTTTCTCCTTTTTTCAATCATCATTGAAGTCGAACAGTTTTTTACAATAGTTGAGAATTCGCCAACTTAGGCGCTTAGTATAGGCGCAATTATAGGGGAGGGACGGGGGGACAAACCACTCCACTTTTTGACACTTGAGTAATAGTGCCCCCTCTTTTTTGACTGATAAGTGCTTAGTAATAAACGCATAAGATTATAGATTATATGTTTTTGCCAGTAACTGTCCTCCCCACTTTTTTGTATTTGCGCCAATGGCGCTTAGTATTTAATATACAAGTAGAATAGATGTGAACTTTTGCAGTTATGGTCTACACAACATAGGGGTTGGGCCTGCAAAACATTTTGCTTGGTTTGCGGAGAGAGGTCTGCACTCTCTGTTCCCGGATCTCTGTAAATAATTGTGAACACTTTTCATTTAGGCTCATGTTGATATGAACTATGTCATGTTTCAAACACGAGTTGTTTGAACGCCGACGACGTAATTAGGAATTGTTTTTGTCGCGTGTTTACACGAGACTATCTTTAAAGATGTTGTTTTCATATTACTATGTCTTTGGCTACGGGTCGTTCAACTGCTGAATTACACTGCGTTATCATTTTTCAATGTCGGTTTTTACAAATAAAAACAAAGGAAAGTTTTAAACTAATTACTACTAAATAAAAACAGCTGCTGGGGGTGGCAATAATTTGTTGCTTCTGTAAAAAAGCAACTACATGGTGACGGTTTGTGTCACTTTTTAGATCAATCCACACGTCCATGTCCCGCTTTCCATATGTTTCGGATTTTGATTCCGTGGGAAAATTTTCAAAATAAATAAACAAATAAAAAAATAAATACTGTAGACCGACATTAATATAAATAAATATATTTATTATATTTATAATCTTATCGACAATTTGCGTTTGGGTATTTATATATAGTTTAATTAAATTTTGGTATCAGTACACTCTAGATTTGATAGTGTGATTAATAATTATTAAATATTTATTGTAGAGTGATGTACCAACAATTTCAATATGTATTTGTATATGGGTGCTATATTTTAATTTTTTAATAAACTATTTGACTTGATTTGTTTGACTAAACATGAAATTAATACAATCTATTTGGCAGATCATTTGCCGATCGATCAATTAACCATTAAGAGGTAATATAAATCAACATTTGAAACAATATAATAAACATATAAAAACAATCAGGAATACGCCGCAGCGGCACGGAAAGTAGTACTGTCGGTGCAGGGGTACCGAAAAATACTGAGGTCGGAGGAGCCACCCAGTCACAGAACTTGAATATTTCAACAGAAATACTCTTTCTTACCCTCTTTTTGGCTTTCCTTTTACTGGATAGATGAACCTTAATTGAATTACGGAATCACTCTATATGGCACCTAGTTATCCTATTGTATTTGAATTCGAGTGGAATGAGCGAGCGAGTGGAACGAGAATTTTCAATTTTGGCTCTGGAAGGGTGGTTGAGGAGGTCCTGTCTGTATGTGTCTGTCGCACCTGGATCTCGATAACGGTTGGGCGGATTTTGATGCAAGATAGCTCATTCGAACCGCAATGGTGTAGTGACGGAACCCATTTTTGAATTTTTCCCGTGGGAAAAGTTATGGGGCAAAATGACGTCATTTTGGCCCATTTTTCGGGCACCCCGTCCAGTTTTGCGACTTTTCTCAATAAGTAAACGAGGTGTCCGCAAACTAATAGGCCTATTCCATGTAGCTTTACCAGGGCTTTCCAATGATATATAACAAGTTTTTCAACTACTTCCCAATCTGGAGTCTATAAGCTTAAAGTTGGTGCCAAATTTCATATTTGGCGAAAAGTCGTGGGAAATGCACCTAAATGTGTGTTTTTTGTTGCTTTTAGTGTCTTATATGGGGTTTCCTGGGCCAACAAGGTCTTTGCGAGTGTCAAAAATATTCTGTGGCAAATATTTTTCACACTTCTGCTTCATGATTGGCATGAAAAATGAGATTTTTCTCAAGAGTCGGTTTCAATTTTTTAATGTTCTTTTCGCGGTCAATTTAGGGTTTTATTGAATTATTAAATTGTTAGTTCATTGTTTTTGTACTCGTGGTATGATGTTTTGTCTACTGCATGCGTTGGCTATCAGAAGAGGCGGGCGTAACTATGACTCATCACTCACGGTTTATATAATGCTGCGCCTGCGTACTGTGTCTAGGCTTTGTTTCTGTGTGCTTTCTACAACAGACTTCGGGGAATTGTTCTCACCACTCGAATTCTGGCTCGCAAGCGAGCTTCACTAGTTAGTAAAGCCTAGCCACGTGTTCGCATTAAATCTTTTAATTGTAAGTATTTAAAATCAAATTGGTATTGGTTTTCACTGAGCAGTTTGAAGATTGTGGAGAGATCAAAATGCAAGCTTCGTAGTTCGAGTGAATCAAGGTTCAGGAAATCTAACCGCGTTTTGTAGGGCGCGGGTACCATTTTCGCACGGCTATAAACGCACCTAGTATAATACCGTTGAACACGTTCAACTATATCTATGTCTCCTTGGTATACTGGAGACCATACTGGGCTGGAATATTCCAATAATGGCCGCACATAGGTAACATAAGCACGTCGTAAAATATCAATGTTACAAGTTACAAAACAACGAAATAACATATTAGATATGCGATAAGAATTTGAAGTGATGTTTCTGCAATGTGTGGTAAATTTTAGGTCGCTTGTGATTACTCCGAGATCTTTAATGTATGTTGTTTCTGGCACAATGTTTTCTAACAATGAATAACGGAAATGCGGATTTTTAAGACCAAGATGCAGTACTTGGCATTTTGTTTGGAAGATCGAAAGCGGTCACTTAGTGTCCCATTCCTCAACGCAATTCAATGCACGCTGCATTTGTAATTTTATATTAACACTGTTTTCGGGTAACATAGAAGCGTATAGTTTTACATCATCTGCAAAAGCTTTAAAATATTAATACTTTGATAGATGCTAGCTGCGTCGATGAGATCATTAATATACAGTAGAAATAGTGTAGGGCCCAGAACGCTTCCTTGAGGTACGCCTGAAAGGACCATTTTCTCAGTGGAAAATGTATTGTTCATTTTTACGCGAAATTTCCTATAATTTAGTCGAAAGTTTTGTAACCATGACAAGCAGCAACCAGAAATTCCTAGACAGGACAGCTTTCGAACCAATTTCATGTGTGAAACCGTGTCAAAAGCTTTAGCAAAATCAATATAAACAACATCTACAGACGACGCTGTATCGAGACGGGCAGCCCAGTCATATATGCTCTCGATTAGTTGGGTCGTTATAAATCGTTTAGCTACAAAGCCATGTTGATGCGTTGCTAGGAGATTCGAGCGACGAACAAAATTAACAAGACGCTTTTTCAGTATTCGTTCCATGATCTTGCAACAATTAGAAACCAAAGAGATTGGGCGATAGTTTAATGGTTCAGTTGGTTCGCCTTTTTAAATAATCCAATTACATCAGCACACCGCCACATGTCTGGTAATATACCATTTACAAAGGATTGTTCAAAGATATGTGATAGTGGGATGGTTTTGGCGTCCCTAAGTTTGCGAAGAAAGTATTGGGTGAATTTGTCCGTAGAATGGCTGAGTTTGGGTTTAATCTCTGAGAGCGTAAAGTAAACTTCGTGCGGCGTTAATGGTACTCATGAAAATTTTTGAACGTTTTCAGTTGCAAAATTATCGTTATACATAGCCACTAGTTATAACATCGAATCACGATATGACGTTGTACTTAATGGCTTATAGGGTGGATCAACAAAACGATGTAATTCACAATGAAGCAACGTCCTCATAGTCTAAACGGTCGTGACGTCTTGTGGAAAGTATTTAAGTTGCTGTAAACAGTATTGTTTAATTAAGTTGCATTTTATGTAATTTAGGTAAATAAAAAATCATGAAATTAATTAATTATTCTGAGACTTTTAATAATAATAATACATTTATATCGACCCTTTTTCGCAAAACGCGTTGCAAGAGCGCTTTAAACGAGAATACGATAGGAAACAATATCAATAAATGAAAGCAAGTCATTGGAACAGCAATATAACAAAAACTATGATGAGATAAATGAGTTTTAAGTTTATATTTTAATTCAGAGGCAGTCAGATTCGAACTGCGAAGATCAAACGGTAGGTCGTTCCATAAAGACGGTTTGACGAAGCTAAAGGTTTTGCTTGTAACAGAGACATGCCGCAGTATACGTTCGTCAGCATGCCTGGAAACATTACATAAATGCATGCAGGTGCATTTGAGGCGAGAGCATTGCGTACGATTATAATTACTTTAAAACGAATGCGTTGTTCCAAGGTTAGCCAGCTAAGGTCTAGCAAAATCGGAGATATATGGTTAGAACGTTTTGTGCAAGTGACTACCCTGGCAGCAGTGTGAAGCACTCGGCGAAGTGGTTGCAGTTGGTGTGATGAAACGCTGCATCAAATCATTGCAGTCACATTGCAGTAGTCAAGCTTGGACATTACAAATGCTCGAATAGTCTTTACTGTCTCGCTATCCAGGCACCGGCATGCCCTGCTGATTTCGCGTAACTGCCAAAAACAGCTATCAGATAGCTCGGAAATGTGATTGTCAAAGCATAGAGTATTGTTAAAGGTTACAGCAAGCAACTTGATAGAAGCTGTAGGTTGAATTATGATATCGTTTATTGTGATGGTAAGGACATTGAAATGACGACGACTAAAACAGATTAAATCAGTTTTGATTCATTAAGCTTGAGCTCATTAGATATACAGCATTTTCTTAATTGGAATAGCAGATCCTGCATCGAATTTATTGTGATGCTAAGATCGGAAATGTCGAAATGCTTATAGACCTGTATGTCATCAGCATAACTATGAACTTTAAAACCGGCCTCCATTATTGGCTCGCCGGTGGGCACGATGGTTACGTTAAAAAGAATCGGCCCGATCACGCTTCTTTGCGGAACACCACTGGTTATGCGGCGTTCACGTTATAATGTCCCCGCTGTTTGGAACTTTTGACCCCCTGTAGTCGCGACCCTACCGTATAGACAGTCAGGGTGACAGCTATACTGTATATCAAATGCCGAGGGTGTACGACACACCCCTAGCTACTACATTTTTCTACACAGTGTCGTACACACCCTTAGCTACCGATTTGGCGCGAATTAACTATAATTAACCGTCTGTAGATAATGCGGTTTATTAGTCAACTGTCCTGTGGAGTTTTTCCTAAATTCTCGATATTTGTATCTAACCCATATGAACATTGCTCAAATAATTCCGAACACTGTCAATAAAACTGCCAGAAGACACGGTGTGCCTGACACTGTCGGTAAGCGGTAATACGCGTAATTAGCTACCGTTGAAAAAATTTATTAAAAACATGGGGGTGTCTAAGACACCCTGCTGTCAACAGTGTGTCTGACACTGTGTGGGGTACATAGGTTCCAAACGTTGGGGACATTATAACGTGAACGCCGCATTACTATAGTCGCTTTCGGTAGACAGCTACCAATTTGAACGCATTGGCGGCGATTTAACGGATACGACTCAAACCATTTAAGGGATTGAGAGCTCACTCCAACATTGACCGGTCGCTGGAGAATTACACTGTGGTCGATAGTGTCAAACGCCGACGATAAATCTACACCAACCAGCATGGCTATTTGCTTGTTTGCAAACGCCGTCTGGATATCACTGCAGATCTTGGTGGGTGCAGTTTCGGTAGAATGCCCTCTGCACTTTTGAGTACGAAATAATCAGTTAACCCAGAAACGATTTTTAATCTTGGCGGAAAGCAGGCCCAGACAAAAACAGATATCAAAGTCTCATTCTTGAGATACAAAAGCTAATACCTAAATAAAAATCATGGAGCAGAGCGCATCCGCGCAAATCCGTCCTCAACATTGGAGACGGTTGGAGTTGAGGGCCTAAGTACTATAATAGCAAATAGTTACTTTCGTGAAATTAGGTAGCTAACTCTTTGAAGTATTTGGAAATTAAATAGCCTTAAAGTTTGGCGTCATATTCCAGCAGCCCCTCTGCTACTATCTCAATGAAAATATTTCATTTACCAAATATCAAAGATAATGTTTATCTTCAAAATGATGTGTCTAAGGATGTACAGCTAGTTTCAGCTAATGCTGCATCGCAGTCGCCACCATTTTTACATCTTAATATTTAATTAAATACTGATGTTAACTCTACGCAATTAGAAAAGAAAATAAACTAATATTTTATCAATGCCTGGAATTATATCCGGATAATGCCTGGAATTCGTTACCGAACTCGTCATCAATAAACCTCTCATCCGCGCTTCTAACTGTAGGTCATTCAAATTTCGCTTGAAAAATGTCGACTTGTCGCAATTTCTGCAGTACAATAGGAATATGTGACAAAGTTCTGAAGCTGTCCCTCTAGCCTTCCTAATCCTATCAAAAATTTCGTCGATATACAAAATGTGGTTATCTATTTTCGTGTAACTTGTTAGTGCATAGTAAGGTGTATGTCGGACCTAAACAGTGACATTCAAATTTTTTTTCAAAAATCCTACTTTTATATAATTCGCAAATAGTACATGCACCTCTACGTGCATTGGCTATTTAGTGTTATCACCATTATCGTTTCAACTTATGACCAACAACAAGTTTATTGGCAAGAACATTATATTATAAGTGGCTCTATGCCCTTTCTGATCTTATATGTTTATTTACCACATGTCAGCGTATTATTTTTGTATAACAGGATCTTTCATTTATTCATTCGGCATAGAAAATACCGTGAAGGTACGGAATACACCCGGAGTTGATTGACCATCAGTTTTCAAACTAACTGGACTTGCAGATAGCGAGATTTTCTATGTTTACGAAAACTAGTAACCACACGAAACATATTAAAAATAAAACAACTGGCCGTTTAAAAAATAACCCATTACCTGAATTATATATAGCTCTAGCATCATACCATTCCGCCATTGTGACAACTAATAATTTTATATTACAAATGCTATATAAAACTAAGTTGTAAAATTGTTAGCGTAATAATTTTAACTCATCAGTAACGCAGCAAAATAATTACAAGATTACATTTCATCGATCCCAATTTGGATTACAAACTATGTCAACCAAATCTCCGGGCAGTGCAAATTCGGAAGTTCTATGAGAGAACAATTAAATTCTTCAAAACAACTCGTGGCAAATATTTGGGTCAGAAGCGTCTTTGTAAAGAATATATTTTGATGTACTGAACGTTGCTATGTGAGACCGTATGACATGCATATGTAACGCGTATTCGGTACGTTTACAGAATAAAGTCATCGTATTTCTTTAATTGACATGAATAAATTTCTTTAAATGAATAAATTTGTATTTGTATTTCTTTAATTGCTTTATGATGAAGCGAATATCACAGCGTCAAGTGACGTAATGGAATGTCTCACTAGTCTCACATGGCAGATCTTTTGTACAGCGATGCGGAGACAACCTGTTAATATAGATACACATATACCATGCATGTCTGGCAAAAGCCGAAAATGATGTCACAGCCTGACAACTGTATCAAAAAATTAAGCAAAACAGAAACAGATGCCTGAGGCCTAGCTACGTAATAATTCGCCACTATACTAGTTACCGCGATATTATAATGCAGAAACGAGCAGAAATTCGTTTGGAATGTCAGCGTCGCAGACTTTAGCTTGGACATAGCCGAAAGTAGTAAAAGGCACAACTAGGAGGTATACAAACATACACATATATGCATTATATTATATTCATGGATAAATCCAAAATGCAATACATCGCCATCCTGCGGGATGGTATATCTGTTGAGATGAGATGAATAATGTCTGTTCAAAAGTTGGTATCCGTACTACTCGTGCCTGAATTATTCAACTGCAACAGTTTACCTTTCGTATAAACTAGTATTAACATGAGTTAAGTTCACAGTTAAATCGTATATCAGTCGTGGCGTTGCGTGAAAATTATTATTATCTATCATTTTATAATTATTATTCCCAGAGCCGTCATGCTGTGAGAGTGTTTTCAACTTTTGCTCAAAAACTCAGAGTTTTCAACTTTTCTAAGACTGCATTATGAATTTTTCGATTAATTGCACACTACTATGGTCTTAACGGAATGTTTCACAAATCCGACCCGCTGGAGACCGCTATACAACGGAAAGTAAACGAAACAAAAACCAGTCGCAGTGAGTGACGCTGTTGAAAACTGAATTATCGAGTTTACTGCTTTTCGATGTTTGCAAAGTCTAAGCTTGGTACTAGACAATTTAATGAAAAGGAAATGACAGCTCCTGTCTACCAGTTACGAGTACCCTCGCAATCCCATCTCTACACTACTAGCAAGCACCATCTGAGAGGATGCCTGTTGAGCGGGGTCGAGACAGCTTTTTAGACTAAAGTATTCCCGGTGTCCTTGCGGGGAGCGATGAGCTAGCAATAAATCCACATGAAATTTTCAATATCGACGATTACTGAATGTTTTCCTGTAGATTTCTTGTCTCTTATGGTGCAAGGATTTTTAGTGCAACAATGACCCAGTCCTGTATACTGCTATGATATGTTTCTGACCAGAAGACAGAAAACTTGGGTTTCGGCAACATCTTTCTAGCGCTGCTTTACTCAGACAAAATAGTTTGTTCTGACTACTGAAGTTTTTTTCACAATTTTACATTACGTAGCACTGTGTTAACTACGTTCGGTATTTAGTATACGTTTGTGTACTACCTATGACTTTTTACCGTTACATGGCTACCAATGATGAATAAGTATAGTTAGCAGTTCCAATATATTGTGCATCGACTTGCGTGATAATAAACACAGACAAAGTTTGATATATTGTTTAACATGGTTCATAATACATAAGTCACAGTAAAAGCACCTTAATCCTTTAACTCCAGAATTAATTCTTGTATCGCTCAATATTTTACAGATTTAAGCCAGCAGCTGGGATCCAATCCCGGTTTTATGAGTGAAAGCGGCGAGCACAAACCACTGAGCTATGAAGAAGTTGATGCTCAGTTCCTTGCAACCTCGCAAAGCGAATGAATAGCAAAGCACGTGCAAATATACACTATACAAATACGATTAACTTATTTAAAGCAAATGTTCACAATGTCCGTTTTTAACGTGCATATACAAGAGGCGCTAAAAGGCTTCTTGAATTGTGCATTTCTATCCCTGCAAACAACCCAGCGGTGCTAATTTTTTGTTTTAATCCATTTATGCACTGATCTGTTAATATCGTAATGTATATTCAATACACTATACTAATACGATTAACTTATTTAAAGCAAATGTTCACAATGTCCGTTTTTAACGTGCATATACAAGAGGCGCTAAAAGGCTTCTTGAATTGTGCATTTCTATCCCTGCAAACAACCCAGCGGTGCTAATTTTTTGTTTTAATCCATTTATGCACTGATCTGTTAATATCGTAATGTATATTCAATACACTATACTAATACGATTAACTTATTTAAAGCAAATGTTCACAATGTCCGTTTTTAACGTGCATATACAAGAGGCGCTAAAAGGCTTCTTGAATTGTGCATTTCTATCCCTGAAAACAACCCAGCGGTGCTAATTTTTTGTTTTAATCCATTTATGCACTGATCTGTTAATATCGTAATGTATATTCAATACACTATACTAATACGATTAACTTATTTAAAGCAAATGTTCACAATGTCCGTTTTTAACGTGCATATACAAGAGGCGCTAAAAGGCTTCTTGAATTGTGCATTTCTATCCCTGAAAACAACCCAGCGGTGCTGATTTTTTGTTTTAATCCATTTATGCACTGATCTGTTAATATCGTAAATGTATATTCAATACACTATACTAATACGATTAACTTATTTAAAGCAAATGTTCACAATGTCCGTTTTTAACGTGCATATACAAGAGGCGCTAAAAGGCTTCTTGAATTGTGCATTTCTATCCCTGAAAACAACCCAGCGGTGCTGATTTTTTGTTTTAATCCATTTATGCACTGATCTGTTAATATCGTAATGTATATTCAATACACTATACTAATACGATTAACTTATTTAAAACAAATGTTCACAATGTCCGTTTTTAACGTGCATATACAAGAGGCGCTAAAAGGCTTCTTGAATTGTGCATTTCTATCCCTGAAAACAACCCAGCGGTGCTGATTTTTTGTTTTAATCCATTTATGCACTGATCTGTTAATATCGTAATGTATATTCAATACACTATACTAATACGATTAACTTATTTAAAGCAAATGTTCACAATGTCCGTTTTTAACGTGCATATACAAGAGGCGCTAAAAGGCTTCTTGAATTGTGCATTTCTATCCCTGAAAACAACCCAGCGGTGCTGATTTTTTGTTTTAATCCATTTATGCACTGATCTGTTAATATCGTAATGTATATTCAATACACTATACTAATACGATTAACTTATTTAAAACAAATGTTCACAATGTCCGTTTTTAACGTGCATATACAAGAGGCGCTAAAAGGCTTCTTGAATTGTGCATTTCTATCCCTGCAAACAACCCAGCGGTGCTAATTTTTTGTTTTAATCCATTTATGCACTGATCTGTTAATATCGTAATGTATATTCAATATTAACGCCATATTTTATATTGATTGTCGTATAAGGCTGTCAAAAGGTTTTGCAGGTTGTTCCTCAGTTAACTGTTCCTTAGTGCTCGGGTTTACAGCAAAGAACTTAACTCCAAACGTAAAAACCCTTTGAACATTGGATTTCATCAACCATCGCCGGTAATATATGATATACCCCTACTATTATTAGAGTACATAACGCAGCTTCAATGTAAGTTGTTATGGGACTGTAGGGTAGCGGTAGAATGGTAGTCTGGCAAGCCGGAGAGCCCGGTGGTGCTAACCCGGTTTGTGCTTACCCGGCTCGGCTAAGATTAATATTGCTCGTGGATACCTTCAGCTATATCTACTAATGCAGTGCGCTCATAGTAGAATGGCTTGGGACATACCAAAAAATCGTCTGGATAAACTTTATACTATATAGACCATTGTTTCGGTATGGATAGATTTGGTAGGCTCCAAATGAATATTACGATTGTAATAGCATTAGCCAAAAAATCACCTGGATAAACTTTATACTATATCCACCTTTGTTTTGGTATGGAAAGATTTGGTAGGCTCCAAATGAATATTACGATTGTAATAGCATTAGACAAAAAATCGCCTGGATAAAGTTTATACTATATCCACCTTTGTTTTGGTATGGAAAGATTTGGTACGCTCCAAATGAATATTGCAATTATTGTAATAGCATTAGCCAAAAAATCGCCTGGATATACTTTATACTATATCCATCTTTGTTTTGGTATGGAAAGATTTGGTAGGCTCCAAATGAATATTACGATTGTAGCAACATTAGCCAAAAAATCGCCTGGATATACTTTATACTATATCCATCTTTGTTTGGGTATGGAAAGATTTGGTAGGCTCCAAATGAATATTACAATTGTAATAGCATTAGCCAAAAAATCGCCTGGATAAACTTTATACTATATCCACCTTTGTTTTGGTATGGAAAGATTTGGTAGGCTCCAAATGAATATTACGATTGTGATAGCATTAGCCAAAAAATCGCCTGGATAAACTTTATACTATATCCACCATTGTTTCGGTATGGATAGATTTGGTAGGCTCCAAGTGAATATTACGATTGTAATAGCATTAGCCAAAAAAATCGCCTGGATATACTTTATACTATATCCATCTTTGTTTTGGTATGGAAAGATTTGGTAGGCTCCAAATGAATATTACAATTGTAATAGCATTAGCCAAAAAATCGCCTGGATAAACTTTATACTATATCCACCTTTGTTTTGGTATGGAAAGATTTGGTAGGCTCCAAATGAATATTACGATTGTGATAGCATTAGCCAAAAAATCGCCTGGATAAACTTTATACTATATCCACCATTGTTTCGGTATGGATAGATTTGGTAGGCTCCGAGTGAATATTACGATTGTAATAGCATTAGCCAAAAAATCGCCTGGATAAACTTTATACTATATCCACCATTGTTTCGGTATGGATAGATTTGGTAGGCTCCAAGTGAATATTACGATTGTAATAGCATTAGCCAAAAATCGCCTGGATAAACTTTATACTATATCCACCATTGTTTCGGTATGGATAGATTTGGTAGGCTCCAAGTGAATATTACGATTGTAATAGCATTAGCCAAAAAATCGCCTGGATATACTTTATACTATATCCATCTTTGTTTTGGTATGGAAAGATTTGGTAGGCTCCAAATGAATATTACAATTGTAATAGCATTAGCCAAAAAATCGCCTGGATAAACTTTATACTATATCCACCTTTGTTTTGGTATGGAAAAATTTGGTAGACTCAAATGGATATATTTTACAATTGTAATAGCATTAGCCAAAAAATCGCCTGGATAAACTTTATACTATATCCACCTTTGTTTTGGTATGGAAAGATTTTGGTAGGCTCCAAATAAATGTTACAATTGTAATAGCATTAGCCAAAAAATCGCCTGGATAAACTTTATACTATATCCACCTTTGTTTTGGTATGGAAACATTTGGTAGGCTCCAAATGAATATTACAATTGTAATAGCATTAGCCAAAAAATCGCCTGGATAAACTTTATACTATATCCACCTTTGTTTTGGTATGGAAAGATTTGGTAGGCTCCAAATAAATGTTATAATTGTAATAGCATTAGCCAAAAAATCGCCTGGATATACTTTATACTATATCCATCTTTGTTTTGGTATGGAAAGATTTGGTAGGCTCCAAATGAATATTACAATTGTAATAGCATTAGCCAAAAAATCGCCTGGATAAACTTTATACTATATCCACCTTTGTTTTGGTATGGAAAGATTTGGTAGGCTCCAAATGAATATTACAATTGTAATAGCATTAGCCAAAAAATCGCCTGGATAAACTTTATACTATATCCACCTTTGTTTTGGTATGGAAAGATTTGGTAGGCTCCAAATAAATGTTATAATTGTAATAGCATTAGCCAAAAAATCGCCTGGATAAACTTTATACTATATCCACCTTTGTTTTGGTATGGAAAGATTTGGTAGGCTCCAAATAAATGTTATAATTGTAATAGCATTAGGACTATGAGACTAGACCAATGTACCCTTGTGTCAAACGCGAACAAGACTTCGTATTGCAGCTTATATTTCATGTAATGATATCATGAAAGAAATTTTTGTCGGGTTTACCACGTTTCAAATTGTAGTATATATATATACGATAACGATTAAACACTGAGTATTAATATTAATTATTTATCGCTGTAATATGATAACATACTAATACGCAGATCTTAATCTCTCTTGATGATAAATTCCGTCGCCGTTATTGCGTAAAACAGCAGGCGGTATTGCAATTATCCTGCTGCTCAAGTTTGCTCAATAGTAAAAACACCGATGGTGCAGATGTTTTACCTATTGTGTAATATTAAGACACTACGCCTCAGCTAAATCCGGATTTACAAAGCAACACATAATTTTAAGCATAATCCCAATGCAATAACACTGATAAATGAAATAATTACAAAATCTCATTTTAATTTATTATAATTAATCATTATTACACAGTTATATTGTCTTATAATAGAAACAATGAACAACAAATAAAGACGGAATCAAATTTCAGATAACAAAGCATTTGAGGAACAATTTAATATTATATTGCAGCACATATCGTCTGAACTGTATTGATAATGTGTCACGGTTGCTGTCATATTTGCACTCATGCATCAAAGAACTTGTAATGAGGGGAACATCTCAAAACATCTCTACAGTAACGCCATTTGTCGTGTACAGTGGTGGGTAATGTAGTCCGCAGCAGATTTAACAAACTGCCAACAAGCCGTGATAAGGAGCTGGAGCCTGCCACTCTGAATCCGTCTGTTATAATTAGTTAAAAATTTAACCATGTTTTAGCAAACTTTCTTGATACAGAATAGGTATAAATAAAATATTGTTGCAGTATAAATACTAAATAACATTCACTCGTCTATTTCATAACTATATAAATACTGTATAAATAATACATATTGTTTTGAGATGCAGCAATCACTACTACTGTCCCAACAGAGAAACTGTATGTGGTGCCCTATGTATGACTATATGCTACACAGGGTCCTATTGTTTAGAAATAACCCGTTTTAAAAAAATAGCAGTGCTAAAATTAGATGAGCAATAGGTCCAGCGGAATTGACCGAAGGCACCAAAGCCGTATGTACATTTGGGCCTTAGGCTCCAATAGTCCTAATGCTATTACAATTATAACATTTATTTGGAGCCTACCAAATCTTTCCATACCAAAACAAAGGTGGATATAGTATAAAGTTTATCCAGGCGATTTTTTGGCTAATGCTATTACAATTATAACATTTATTTGGAGCCTACCAAATCTTTCCATACCAAAACAAAGGTGGATATAGTATAAAGTTTATCCAGGCGATTTTTTGGCTAATGCTATTACAATTATAACATTTATTTGGAGCCTACCAAATCTTTCCATACCAAAACAAAGGTGGATATAGTATAAAGTTTATCCAGGCGATTTTTTGGCTAATGCTATTACAATTGTAATATTCATTTGGAGCCTACCAAATCTTTCCATACCAAAACAAAGGTGGATATAGTATAAAGTTTATCCAGGCGATTTTTTGGCTAATGCTATTACAATTATAACATTTATTTGGAGCCTACCAAATCTTTCCATACCAAAACAAAGGTGGATATAGTATAAAGTTTATCCAGGCGATTTTTTGGCTAATGCTATTACAAATTAATACCCCCCCAACAAAGAAATAGATAAAATATCCACGACACCAAACAGCCCCAACCCCAAAACAAAGAGGATATAGAAAATATCCAGCAGATTTGGCAATGTATTACATTTAACATTTGGAGCCTACCAAATCTTTCCATACCAAAACAAAGGTGGATATAGTATAAAGTTTATCCAGGCGATTTTTTTGGCTAATGCTATTACAATTATAACATTTATTTGGTGGAGCTACCAAATCTTCTCCATACCAAAACAAAGGTGGATATGTAGAAATCTAATACATCACGAGCTAATACAAATTATAATATTTATTTGGAGCCTACCAAATCTTTCCATACCAAAACAAAGGTGGATATAGTATAAAGTTTATCCAGGCGCAGCATTTTTTGGCTAATGCTATTACAATTGTAATATTCATTTAGAACCTACCAAATCTTTCCATACCAAAACAAAGGTGGATATAGTATAAAGTTTATCCAGGCGATTAAACCCAAAACAAAAAAAAACCACAACACCCCCTTTTGGCTAATGCTATTACAATTATAACATTTATTTGGAGCCTACCAAATCTTTCCATACCAAAACAAAGGTGGATATAGTATAAAGTATATCCAGGCGATTTTTTGGCTAATGCTATTACAATTATAACATTTATTTGGAGCCTACCAAATCTTTCCATACCAAAACAAAGGTGGATATAGTATAAAGTTTATCCAGGCGATTTTTTGGCTAATGCTATTACAATTGTAATATTCATTTGGAGCCTACCAAATCTTTCCATACCAAAACAAAGGTGGATATAGTATAAAGTTTATCCAGGCGATTTTTTGGCTAATGCTATTACAATTGTAATATTCATTTGGAGCCTACCAAATCTTTCCATACCCAAACAAAGATGGATATAGTATAAAGTATATCCAGGCGATTTTTTGGCTAATGCTATTACAATTGTAATATTCATTTGGAGCCTACCAAATCTTTCCATACCAAAACAAAGATGGATATAGTATAAAGTTTATCCAGGCGATTTTTTGGCTAATGCTATTACAATTGTAATATTCATTTGGAGCCTACCAAATCTTTCCATACCAAAACAAAGGTGGATATAGTATAAAGTTTATCCAGGCGATTTTTTGGCTAATGCTATTACAATTGTAATATTCATTTGGAGCCTACCAAATCTTTCCATACCAAAACAAAGATGGATATAGTATAAAGTTTATCCAGGCGATTTTTTGGCTAATGCTATTACAATTGTAATATTCATTTGGAGCCTACCAAATCTTTCCATACCAAAACAAAGATGGATATAGTATAAAGTTTATCCAGGCGATTTTTTGGCTAATGCTATTACAATTGTAATATTCATTTGGAGCCTACCAAATCTTTCCATACCAAAACAAAGATGGATATAGTATAAAGTTTATCAGGCGGCATTTTTTGGCTTGATATTTTGTAACTTATTCATTTGGAGCCTACCAATGTTTCCATACCAAAACAAGGTGGATATAGTATAAAGTTATCCAGTTTTTGGCTAATGCTATTACAATTGTAATATCATTGGGAGCCTACCAAATCTTTCCATACCAAAACAAAGTGGATATAGTATAAAGTTTATCCAGGCGATTTTGGCTAATGCTATTAAGATTGTAATATTCATTTTGAGCCTACCAAATCTTTCCATACCAAAACAAAGGTGGATATAGTATAAAGTTTATCCAGGCGATTTTTTGGCTAATGATATTACAATTGTAATATTCATTTGGAGCCTACCAAATCTTTCCATACCAAAACAAAGATGCAAATATATAAAGTATATCCAGGCGATTTTTTGGCTAATGCTATTACAATCGTAATATTCACTTGGAGCCTACCAAATCTATCCATACCGAAACAATGGTGGATATAGTATAAAGTTTATCCAGGCGATTTTTGGCTAATGCTATTACAATCGTAATATTCACTTGGAGCCTACCAAATCTATCCATACCGAAACAATGGTGGATATAGTATAAAGTTTATCCAGGCGATTTTTTGGCTAATGCTATTACAATCGTAATATTCACTCGGAGCCTACCAAATCTATCCATACCGAAACAATGGTGGATATAGTATAAAGTTTATCCAGGCGATTTTTTGGCTAATTCTATCACAATAGTAATATTCATTTGGAGCCTACCAAATCTTCCATACCAAAACAAAGGTGGATATAGTATAAAGTTTATCCAGGCGATTTTTTGGCTAATGCTATTACAATTGTAATATTCATTTGGAGCCTACCAAATCTTTCCATACCAAAACAAAGATGGATATAGTATAAAGTATATCCAGGCGATTTTTTTGGCTAATGCTATTACAATCGTAATATTCACTTGGAGCCTACCAAATCTATCCATACCGAAACAATGGTGGATATAGTATAAAGTTTATCCAGGCGATTTTTTGGCTAATGCTATCACAATCGTAATATTCATTTGGAGCCTACCAAATCTTTCCATACCAAAACAAAGGTGGATATAGTATAAAGTTTATCCAGGCGATTTTTTGGCTAATGCTATTACAATTGTAATATTCATTTGGAGCCTACCAAATCTTTCCATACCCAAACAAAGATGGATATAGTATAAAGTATATCCAGGCGATTTTTTTTGGCTAATGTTGCTACAATCGTAATATTCATTTGGAGCCTACCAAATCTTTCCATACCAAAACAAAGATGGATATAGTATAAAGTATATCCAGGCGATTTTTTTGGCTAATGCTATTACAATAATTGCAATATTCATTTGGAGCGTACCAAATCTTTCCATACCAAAACAAAGGTGGATATAGTATAAACTTTATCCAGGCGATTTTTTTGTCTAAAAATGCTATTACAATCGTAATATTCATTTGGAGCCTACCAAATTTTCCATACCAAAAAAAAAGGTGGATATAGTATAAAGTTTATCCAGGTGATTTTTTGGCTAATGCTATTACAATTCGTAATATTCATTTGGAGCCTACCAAATCTATCCATACCGAAACAATGGTCTATATAGTATAAAGTTTATCCAGACGATTTTTTGGTATGTCCCAAGCCATTCTACTATGAGCGCACTGCATTAGTAGATATAGCTGAAGGTATCCACGAGCAATATTACTCTTAGCCGAGCCGGATAAGCACAAACCGGGTTAGCACCACCAGGGCTCTCCGGCTTGCCAGACTACCATTCTACCGCTACCCTACAGTCCCATAACAACTTACATTCAAGCTGCGTTATGTACTCTAATAGTAGTAGGGGTATATCATATATTACCGGCGATGGTTGATGAAATCCGATGTTCAAAAGGTTTTTACGTTTGGGTTAAGTTCTTTGCTGTAAACCCGAGCACTAAGGAACAGTTAACTGAGGAACAACCTGGCAAACCTTTTGACAGCCTTATACGACAATCAATATAAAATATGGCGTTAATATTGAAATATACATTACGATATTAACAATCAGCGTCTAAATGGATTAAAACAAAAAATTAGCACCGCTGGGTTATTTGCAGGGATGCTAGTAAAAATGCACAATTGAAAAAGCCTTTTTCAGCGCCTCTTGTATATTAATGTTAACATTACGGCATTGGTTTAGAAGTCAAATTTTAGACGTCAACAGTTTACTTGTATTAGTGCTATAGGTTATCAACAAAAACCAGTGCTGGTTATTTTTGAATAAGTACAAATCGACCTTTTTCTTTTTATGCATGTTAAGACATTGTGAACATTTGCTTTAAATAATGATCGTATTTAGATAGCGTGTATTGAATATACATTACGATATTAACAAATATCAGTGCAGAAAATGGGATTAAAACAAAAAATCAGCACCGCTGGGTTGTTTTTCAGGGATAGAAATGCACAATTCAAGAAGCCTTTTAGCGCCTCTTGTATATGCACGTTAAAAACGGACATTGTGAACATTTGCTTTAAATAAGTTAATCGTATTAGTATAGTGTATTGAATATACATTACGATATTAACAGATGAGTGCATAAATGGATTAAAACAAAAAAATCAGCACCGCTGGGTTGTTTTTGAGGATAGAAATGCACAATTCAAGAAGCCTTTTAGCGCCTCTTGTATATGCACGTTAAAAACGAACATTGTGAACATTTGTTTTAAATAAGTTAATCGTATTAGTATAGTGTATTGAATATACATTACGATATTGAAACAGATCAGTGCATAAATGGATTAAAACAAAAAATCAGCACCGCTGGGTTGTTTTAGGGATAGAAATGCACAATTCAAGAAGCCTTTTAGCGCCTCTTGTATATGCACGTTAAAAACGGACATTGTGAACATTTGCTTTAAATAAGTTAATCGTATTTGTATAGTGTATATTTGCACGTGCTTTGCTATTCATTCGCTTTGCGAGGTTTACAAGGAACTGAGCATCAACTTCTTCATAACTCAGTGGTTTGTGCTCGCCGCTTTCACTCATAAAACCGGGATTGCAATCCAGCTGCTGGCTTAAATCTGTAAAATATTGAGCGATACAAGAATTAATTCTGGAGTTAAAGGGTATCAGGTGCTTCTACTGTGACTTATGTATTATGAACCATGTTAAACAATATATCAAACTTTGTCTGTGTTTATTATCACGCAAGTCGATGCACAATATATTGGAACTGCTAACTATACTTATTCATCATTGGTAGCCATGTAACGGTAAAAAGTCATAGGTAGTACACAAACGTATACTAAATACCGAACGTAGTTAACACAGTGCTACGTAATGTAAAATTGTGAAAAAAACTTCAGTAGTCAGAACAAACTATTTTGTCTGAGTAAAGCAGCGCTAGAAAGATGTTGCCGAAACCCAGGTTTTCTGTCTTCTGGTCAGAAACATATCATAGCAGTATACAGGACTGGGTCGTTGTTGCACTAAAAATCCTTGCACCATAAGAGACAAGAAATCTACAGGAAAACATTCAGTAATCGTCGATATTGAAAATTTCATGTGGATTTATTGCTAGCTCATCGCTCCCCGCAAGGACACCGGGAATACTTTAGTCTAAAAAGCTGTCTCGACCCGCTCAACAGGCATCCTCTCAGATGGTGCTTGCTAGTAGTGTAGAGATGGGATTGCGAGGGTACTCGTAACTGGTAGACAGGAGCTGTCATTTCCTTTTCATTAAATTGTCTAGTACCAAGCTTAGACTTTGCAAACATCGAAAAGCAGTAAACTCGATAATTCAGTTTTCAACAGCGTCACTCACTGCGACTGGTTTTTGTTTCGTTTACTTTCCGTTGTATAGCGGTCTCCAGCGGGTCGGATTTGTGAAACATTCCGTTAAGACCATAGTAGTGTGCAATTAATCGAAAAATTCATAATGCAGTCTTAGAAAAGTTGAAAACTCTGAGTTTTTGAGCAAAAGTTGAAAACACTCTCACAGCATGACGGCTCTGGGAATAATAATTATAAAATGATAGATAATAATAATTTTCACGCAACGCCACGACTGATATACGATTTAACTGTGAACTTAACTCATGTTAATACTAGTTTATACGAAAGGTAAACTGTTGCAGTTGAATAATTCAGGCACGAGTAGTACGGATACCAACTTTTTGAACAGACATTATTCATCTCATCCCAACA
>JASANE010017280.1:0-27239 GCA_030248225.1 Trileptium ribeirensis
TAACTAAAAAGTTATTAAATTAATTAATATAAACTATTAGCTATGTAATTAAGATATTAGCTAAGTACTAAAACTAGTATTATATAAGTACTCAATATAGTCGGATAACCTATAAATACAAAGTTTGGTAACTTTGCGATAAATAATTAAAAAGTTATTAAATTAATTAATATAAACTATTAGCTATGTAATTAAGATATTAGCTAAGTACTTAAAATAGCATTATATACGTAATCTACATAGTCGATAACCTATAAATACGAAGTTTGGTAACTTTGCGATAAATAACTAGAAAGCTATTAAATTAAATAATATAAATTATTAGCTATGTAATTTACACAAATTTTAATAAAATAATTAAATTCCTCATAGTCGAAAGCCTATAGTTACCAATTTTGGTAACTTTACTATTAATAGTTATAAAGTTATTAATACATAACCCGTAAACTATTAGCTATGTAATTTATGCAAATTTTAATAAAATAATTAAATTCCTCATATTCGAAAACATATAGTTACCAATTTTGGTAACTTTACTGTTAAGAATTTTAATAACTTTGCTGCTAATAGTTCAAAAATTATTAAAGTATAACTTATAAATTATTAGCTAACTTATTAGCTATGTAATATAGTTCAATATTGATAGCAAAAATGAAATGAGTGTGTTCGAAAACCTATAAGAATAAATTTTTACTACTTTATGACTATTAGCTGAACAGTTATTCTAATATAACCTATAAATTATTAGCTATGTAACTTTACATAATTTAAGTATCAAAAATGAAATGAGCATAGCTGCAAACTTATAGTTGTGAATTTTTATTACTTTATGATTATTGGTTGAAAAGTTATTAAAATATAACTTATAAATTATTAGCTAGCTTATTAGCTGTGTAACTTAGCTTATTTAAGTAACAGATATGAAATCAGCATAGTTGGAAGCATGTTAAAAAACCTATAGGTATAGATTATTATTACTTTATGATTATTGATTGAAAAGTTATTAAAATATAACCTATAAATCATTATCTATATAATTTCACTTTATTTAAGTAAAAGAACCTGACTGAGCATTCCAGAATACTTGTCGTTGCCGATATTGATCAAACTGATCAATGTATATAGTCATTTATTAGATGTATGATCTATGTGTGTTACGAATATATACATATTACATCTGTCAGCAGTCTTCACGTCCCGCTTACTGTGACAGTGCTATGATTATAAAAAGTCAACTATTGACTATGAGAACGCAGTGTTTTGGTAATATGATGTGTAATTCTTCAAACCATTGCAAACTATAACTGTCCCGTGCACGCAGCACTAATTCATCCCAAAACTGAGCTACAATTAAGCGATGCAAACTATAGATGGTTTAGTCACAGCTACTAGCACAATTCTTTCTAACACACGTCCAAAATCCAACACATTCACCAAGCATCAGCTAAAGTAGCCGGCTAAGCGTCACATGACAACAAGATAAATGATCATTTTTATTTTCCGCTACAACATGCGCTCTCACGTTGTTTCAAATCGTCCATTCAATTCTCACAAAATGTCGTTATAGAACAGAAGAGGTCGCAATACTATATATATATAGTAAAACGAGCTTATGTAGAAATATGATGCTTCATCTCCAATTTACGGCAGAGTCAATATACTGACTAACCATTGCACGATGTCATATTTTTCCTGCCATATGTTATTTTAACACACATTGGAAAACGCTCAAGCTAAGTGGTACGTAATCATTCGTAACATCATAATAATTGATATATATATGCCATCTGTCACCCCACCCACTCCACTTGTGTGGGGGGGGCGGGTAAAACCCCCATTTTCTATCTACTAACGATAGTAGCGATTTGGAAGAACCGCTATGGCACTGATTTCTGACGGGGTTCCTTCAGATTAACGGCGGGGATCTGTGGATTTTGGACTTTTCTGGAATCACCCACTCATTGAAAAATAGAAAACGTGGCCAGTACAGATCAGGACTCTTAATCCATAATAATTAAGTGGCCTATACGAAATAGACAAATGCCTCGCCATTTAATTAGTGACGCGTATGAATGGATTCATGAGATTCCTACTGTCCTTATCTGCTATCTGACGAAACCAAAGCGGTGTGAACATGCACCGCGAAGTCGGCAGGGATAGAAAGACCCAGCAATGAGCTTGACTCAATTTGTGGATTGCTGTGGAGGCGTTCTGTGCACGAATGCTATGGGTTTAATAAATGTTTGACAGTTTTGGTATTTTTGTTAGTAAAAATTTGCTATTTACGTTACTGATTTGCGTCGAATTAATAAGTTGCGACAGTTGATCATTGCTAATTTTTACCTCAGCCAGCAGTAGATCAGCAGCGTCCAATTGTTCTCGAATACGATTGTCGTTGCGATTTGTGATTGAGGCTTTTCGATAGTAATAGCTGCGTAAAATTGGGCTTGGCGTAACTGCGGTGAGATGTTTCGATTTTGGTACGAGTTTGCCGTTGTCACGTTTGACTTGACCGACGCGGGTTTCCTGTTCTTCATCATCTGAAATTTGTGAAATAAATGTTTATAAAAACCGATCGAATAAGACAAAATGTGCAACATTATCTAACTACATTTAAAAGTATCTATTATATATAGATATTTTTTAAACTACTATGGATCTAAAATAAAAATCTAAAATAAAATTCGACAATTTTGGCATTTGACGTTAAAAATAAAGTCCCATACGAAAGATCTGCGTTATTCGAAACCGATAGTATCATTTAACGTTTGTACTCCTGCGACATTTGACGTCAAAAATAAAGTCCCATACGAAAGATCTGCGTTATTCGAAACCGATAGTGTCATTTAACGTTTGTACTCCTGCGACATTTGACGTCAAAAATAAAGTCCCATACGAAAGATCTGCGTTATTCGAAACCGATAGTATCATTTAACGTTTGGACTCCTGCGACATTTCACGTCAAAAATAAAGTCCCATACGAAAGATCTGCGTTATTCGAAACCGATAGTATCATTTAACGTTTGTACTCCTGCGACATTTGACGTCAAAAATAAATTCCATACGAAAGGTCTGCGTTATTCGAAACCGATAGTATCATTTAACGTTTGTACTCCTGCGACATTTGACGTCAAAAATAATGTCCCATACGAAAGATCTGCGTTATTCGAAACCGATAGTGTCATTTAACGTTTGTACTCCTGCGACATTTGACGTCAAAAATAAAGTCCCATACGAAAGATCTGCGTTATTCGAAACCGATAGTATCATTTAACGTTTGTACTCCTGCGACATTTGACGTCAAAAATAAAGTCCCATACGAAAGATCTGCGTTATTCGAAACCGATAGTATCATTTAACGTTTGTACTCCTGCGACATTTGACGTCAAAAATAAAGTCCCATACGAAAGGTCTGCGTTATTCGAAACCGATAGTATCATTTAACGTTTGTACTCCTGCGACATTTGACGTCAAAAATAAAGTCCCATACGAAAGATCTGCGTTATTCGAAACCGATAGCGTGCATTTAACGTTTGTACTCCTGCGACATTTGACGTCACTAATACAGTCCACTACGAAAGATCTGCTTTATACGATACCGATAGTGTCTTTTTACGTATGTACTCCTGCGACATTTGACGTCAAAAATAAAGTCCCATACGACAGATCTGCGTTATTCGAAACCGATAGTATCATTTAACGTTTGTACTCCTGCGACATTTGACGTCAAAAATAAAGTCCCATACGAAAGATCTGCGTTATTCGAAACCGATAGTATCATTTAACGTTTGTACTCCTGCGACATTTCACGTCAAAAATAAAGTCCCATACGAAAGATCTGCGTTATTCGAAACCTATAGTATCATTTAACGTTTGTACTCCTGCGACATTTGACGTCAAAAATAAAGACCCATACGAAAGGTCTGCGTTATTCGAAACCGATAGTATCATTTAACGTTTGTACTCCTGCGACATTTGACGTCAAAAATAATGTCCCATACGAAAGATCTGCGTTATTCGAAACCGATAGTATCATTTAACGTTTGTACTCCTGCGACATTTGACGTCAAAAATAATGTCCCATACGAAAGATCTGCGTTATTCGAAACCGATAGTATCATTTAACATTTGTACTCCTGCGACATTTGACGTCAAAAATAATGTCCCATACGAAAGATCTGCGTTATTCGAAACCGATAGTATCATTTAACGTTTGTACTCCTGCGACATTTGACGTCAAAAATAATATCCCATACGAAAGATCTGCGTTATTCGAAACCGATAGTATCATTTAACGTTTGTACTCCTGCGACATTTGACGTCAAAAATAAAGTCCCATACGAAAGATCTGCGTTATTCGAAACCGATAGTGTCATTTAACGTTTGTACTCTTGCGTCATTTGTCCTACTGAGCTAAACTTAACCATCCGATATTATATCTCAAACTCGTGTTGCAACTAATTATTGTGGTCAGTCGTGCAATTGCAGTTGCAATATGCTGCCGATACGTACAAAGCTTCAGTAGCAAAACTGATGCCACAATAAACCCATAAATGTAACAATTGAAATTGCAACTTGTAATTAAATTAGTGACATCGTACTTGTGTTAGCATAATTGAAGTTACATTTTGCTTTTACTGTGTGCACTGTAAAAGTCTTAAGCTAACACGACGAAATATTTAACGGAAAATGTATTTGAACACATTAAACTTGTATAGGTTTAAATACAAGCAGATTCACACATGTTATAAGTAATAGTTGTAGCATAGCCATCGTGCGTTGATTTGTCAGCATGGTTGTGACGAGTTCAGATGAGTGCGTCAGCACGAATTTAAAAAGGTTAAATAACACAACCGTGTGTACAAATCTCTTAACCCACGCCTAGCTGTGCTACAACTATCTTGTAATACAGCTAATTTAGCTAAACATGCGTTAACGCATTTCGATGCATGGCTTTAACTGTATAAAAGCTGTACAATAATAGTTACAAAAATTCTCATATACAATTAACACTTTAAATCTATGAATTTTTGCGTGTTTTATACAGTGTACTAAGACAAACTATTAGAACGTCGGTAGTTTGAATCAGGATTGTTTGGGTGAAAGTTTAGTATGTTTAGTCGTTAAACCTGTTACTAAGGAGCTGTTGTTACTCGGTTCTCTAATGAACTTCGTAAATCGAGCGTACAACAGCACGATTAACGTACAAACGTATAATCTACGATAATCAGTGTTGCCATAATGCTTTGCAAGGTACTTTCGGCCACTTGGACCTATTATCGATGGTCTTTAGCACACGAGATTCGAAAAAAAATTGTAATGAAGCCAGATGTTTACTCAGCTGGTAGAAGCACCCGTCGATAGTTACATGCGTCTAGTTTTCGACACTGATAGCAGCGGTATGGTTATTGATGCTGCTGCAATTGTAGTCGAAGTATCCCAGCCACAAAAAATCAGGGAAGAAAATTTTTATAAACAAGATCTCCGAAAATTTAGATTAATTAATTAGGTTAGAAATTCTCACACAGTTAGGATATTTCAGTTCTAAAATCATTTTGCGGACTTACAATTCCGATTATTTGCTTTTTCTTCCCATAGTCTAGACCCGCCGTGTGATTTTGAAGGGTTGAAACAGAAACTCAATTTGCTATTTGTCATAGTTTAGTCTCGTGTGATATTCGGATGGTTGAAACGGAAACTCACAGTAGATGACGTATTCGCCGGCTGAAGTGGTTTCCTAAGTGGAGGTATTTACCGGCTGAAGTCTTTTCCCAAATAGAGGTATTCGCCAGCTGAAGTGGTTTTCCAAGTAGAGGTATTCGCCCGCTGAAGTGGTTTCCCAAGTAGAGGTATTCGCCGGCTGAAATGGTTTCTTAAGTATAGGTATTCGCCGGCTAAAGTGGTTTCCCAAGTAGAGGTATTCACGGGGTAAAGTGGTTTCCCAAGTAGAGGTATTCACCGGCTGACGTGGTTTCCCCAGTAGATGTATTCGCCAGCTGAAGTGGTTTCCTAAATAACCGATTTGACCGAAACATTATTTATGAAATGATCTTTGATTATACCTTCACCATTGTCATGATCGTTATCTTTTCATTTGTCTAAATCAGTTAAAAATTTAACTTCGTCATCATCATCATCGTCTTACGGAACATGGCCTTTGATTTTCGTATACCGTAACTCTTGCAGTGGTTCCGTCTCGTGTCTCTCGTGTCGTAGCTTACATTCTTCGTCAAAGGAAACTTTTTATTCATTCGTCTAAATGAGTTAAAAATTTACCTTCGTCATCATCATCGTCTTACGGAACATGGCCTTTGATTTTCGTATACCGTAACTCTTGCAGTGGTTCCGTCTCGTGTCTCTCGTGTCGTCGCTTACATTCTTCGTCAAAGGAAACTTTTTATTCATTTGTCTAAATGAGTTAAAAATTTGCCTTCGTCATCATCATCATTGTCTTTCGGAACATGGCCTTTAATTTTCGTATACCGTATCTCTTGCGGTGGTTCCGTCTCGTGTCTTTCGTGTCGTCGCTTGCATTCTTCGCAAAGGAAACTTTTTATCCATTTGTCTAAATGAGTTGAAAATTTGCCTTCGTCATCATCATCATCATCTTTCGGAACATGGCTTTTGATTTTCGTATAAAGTAACTCTTGCCGTGGTTCCGTCTCGTGTCTTTCGTGTCGTCGCTTACATTCTTCGCAAAGGAAACTTTTTATCCATTTGTCTAAATGAGTTAAAAATTTACCTTCGTCATCATCATCGTCTTTCGGAACATGGCCTTTGATTTTCGTATACCGTAACTCTTGCGGTGGTTCCGTCTCGTGTCTTTCGTGTCGTCGCTTACATTCTTCGCAAAGGAAACTTTTATCAATTTGTCTAAATGAGTTAAAAATTTACCTTCGTCATCATCATCATCATCGTCTTTCGGAACATGGCCTTTGATTTTCGTATACCGTAACTCTTGCGGTGGTTCCGTCTCGTGTCTTTAGTGTCGTCGCTTACATTCTTCGCAAAGGAAACTTTTTATCCATTTGTCTAAATGAGTTAAAAATTTACCTTCGTCATCATCATCATCGTCTTTCGGAACATGGCCTTTGATTTTCGTATACCGTAACTCTTGCGGTGGTTCCGTCTCGTGTCTTTCGTGTCGTCGCTTACATTCTTCGTCGTCCTCATCACAAAGGCCAATTTCCTTACCATCATGAGTCCTGAAAAAAAGGAAACAAAAAGTAAATGAAAAGTACAAATTTAAAAAAAGATTTTAGTAATATATAATTATTTTTGTTAATTCAAATATAATTAGTTTAATAGTTAGTAATATGTAATTATTTTTGTTAATTCAAATATAATTAGATTATTAATTAGTAATATATAATTAATTAGTTTAATAGTTAAAACATTGATATTAGCAATCCGAAAAAATTATTATCTACATTAGTCGCCTTCCGTATAATTATAATGAGCGAGGTATTTACATAATATGAACAGTCGGTTGATATTATACACAATAATTTAACTGTATCGATATAATTTTACGAACCGAGAAATTCAATTTTCAGTCGAATTAAAAGATATAATAGGTATTCAGATGCTGTGTTTTACGTTCAGGCTATGTGAAAACATTGTGTAATAGGCAACATATTATCGTTTAATAATAGTAAATGAAAAAAGCTGGTTCTGAGCCCCCTATCCGGCGGTGTTGTGAGGATAGGAGCGGGGGTATTATCCGGGTCATCCGGGGGTGTACTATTTTGATAAATGTGGCGTTCGTTATACTTTGACATATCATTAGGGCATTGTTTATAGTTGAATAATTTATTTATATTGATTTAATCTGATATTGATGTTGCAACACAATCAAGAACTTTCGTTATATGTTCATATCGTTATATATTTGGGAACTATAATGGTAGATTATATCTATTAGCGGTCTTTTTTGTGATCAAAACTATTTGCTTGGAATTTCAAGTTATGCGAGACGTTATATCAACCATCAACTATCATCGTTGTTGAACTTTGTTGCAATAATTTTACAACTTAATGTTTTAATATCTAGACCTCGTTTGCATTTACACTGTTTATGCAAGTGGTAAATACATTATGATTGGCCTTTATTTAGGACAGGAGTCGCGCACAACTATTTAATTCATGCAATAATATTTTGTAGTATTTCATTTTTTGGATTGTTCTTATTAAAAGTATGACTGGAGAAAAATTCGAGTTCGATGTAGTAAGAAATGTCCCAGCTGGAAATGCGTTAAATCCTGCGTCGTGTCTACATGTAGACAAAGATGCAAGAGACATTTTGAAAAGTTTCTATTTCGTCCGCACAATGTATTTCAAACCACTGAACATAATAAAATCTGCTTTTGGATCTAACCGCAGTTTTCAAAGTTAAAGTAGGATACTGACATTATTTGTACAAAAGCGCTTTGGTGACGCTGAAGACAATGTTCACAATTGATAGTGTTTACCACGCGATTGCGCAAGATATAGTCTCCAAGTATTTTTTGATGTTGGATTTGTAATTTAACCTACAAAGACTTTAAAACAATCGTTTGTTTGTTAAATCTTTATATATGTTTTTTAAATGTTTGTTTGTTTCTATGTTTATGTAAATGTTAATTGTTTGTTTGGTTTGAAGCTGTTGTCCTAAACAATTAAAAACTATTGAAGAGCAGTTCCAAATTGGTAGGATCGGTTTGTACATTGCTAACTTGATTATCGCATCTGCTTGTCTATATATGCAAAGACCATTTCGGGTCTGGCGTCTCGGGTGTTATTTTCTACCGTGCAATTAGCCGTACACTGCAATATCATTACGTTTCACATACTTCGTCATGTTTTGTTACCAATAAAAATTATTGTTTTTCCTCCGCCAAACGAAGTAACACCAACGAGTCTTTCAGTTCAATTATAAATAATTTCCTAGCCTATAATGTCTCACATGACTTCGATGTCTGAGCCTCGCGTCTTCAGCAAGCTGAATTGCGTCAAGGCTTTTCATCAAACTTCGATAGCACTGGAACATATCGAACAGACAGCCATTACAACACCATTTGGCATGTTCTTCTACCGCTGTAAACCACTTGGCCTGTGCCCCTCCACGTGTTCACCAACCGCTCTGCTTTTGAAAAGCTTGGAACACCCTCGGAAGACTATTCCTCAATCGTCGCAACGCTCACCGATCT
Organism: Trileptium ribeirensis; assembly: GCA_030248225.1. NCBI lineage: Eukaryota > Metazoa > Nematoda > Enoplea > Enoplida > Thoracostomopsidae > Trileptium > Trileptium ribeirensis. The sequence goes on from JASANE010017280.1 coordinate 9,189, forward strand.
GTTGAAACGGCGAAATTGAACAAAGAGTCGACTGCCCCGAAATCAGCGAAAATTGTGTGGTCCGATGATGCTGAAATTTCGTTGCGCACTCTAAAGCAGAAGATTATTATGCGTGTGGTATTCACTTGTCCGCCACGTGGTGGTCAAATTGATCTAACAACCGACCGTCGCCGACAGCCTTTCACGCACAAGGGCTGCTGCTGTTAAAGCGATGCCGACGATTGATGAAATCGCAGGTGCTCTGTGCAGCGATCAACGTGTTTCAAAACAACATCGGTGCCGATCTGACGATCGTCTATCAACGGCAAACATATCTGTTACTACGACAAGGATCATCAGTTCCTGCTGACAACATTTCATGGACGTGTATTTTTCACGTTCCATATCGTCTCGCATACAGGCTACTCGCCGAGTTTTGCTGTGATTAGCCAGTCGTATGTCTGGCCGGGTATGAGAAAAGATATTCGCAATGTGGTCAAAATTTCCAAAGATTGCCAAGCCGCGAAAATAAACCGCCATACAAAGAAGCCAACAGTATCGATACCAACAAAACAACGGTTTCACACGATTCATGTTGATATGGTTGGTCCTTTACCGCCGAGCGACAGCAAACGTTACATGGTCAGGTTGATCGATAAATATTCTCGATGGCCCGAACAACTGCTCGCCAGCAACATTTCAACGTCTACAGTTGCCGACTTAGTCAAAGTATGGGCCAAAATATGGATATCCCATTTTGGAGCATCTCAAGTCATCGTGACTGACAGTGGAGCGCAAACCGAATTTGTCTTGTGGAACGATGTAATGATGAAGTAAGGTAACCTACGACATTGTACGGTGGCGTATCATTCCCAGTCCAAAGGCGTCATCGTACGTTTCCACTGTATGCTGCAGAATGCAATCCTTAGTCTCGTATATGTTCTTATCGGCATTCGAAGCACACTAAGTGATTCAAGATTAGCACTGACACATTTCATGCTGGGAAAATTGCATTCCCCTTTTTAAATCCACTACGGTAAAGAGCTAAAGTCTTAGACATTCACGCACTTTGCTGACAATTTGAAACAAAAGATAGATGCCATTTTACCACATGGTCGAAAACGCATGCATTCAGCGACGTATATTCCGCACTATTTTATACAGACAAAATCCGTTTGGACCTGGACCGAAACAGCGGTCAACATCCTCAAGCATCGTTACAAAGGGCGTATAAAGTATTACAATGCGACCGAAAATCGTTTTCATCAACAGCGCCAGTCGTGGAGTCACAATTTCGCTCGATCTCGCCTGCAGTCGCCTGGTCACAAGATAAAACAAGCGACGTTCGCGATGATTCCGAAGGCCAGCAATACCGCGCGAATGCAATGCGCTTGATTCGGCAGTCTAGGTTATATCTACCGATTTTCATTGAATCTGGTACTCAAAGTTCCGCCAAAAGGCATATACAGCACGCGAAGGCAAACGGGTATGTTCCGACGACGTGTCAACCAAATTATTCGGTACCGGTCGACCTGCCGTTGTGAAGCGCATTCATTATTCGGGGATACGATTTGACTGACAGCGGCAGTACAAAACATCAGGGCATCGAAGATGCTATTCTCAAAGCCAACCATTGGTGTCAACGAACGACTGTTGTGACATGGTCATCAGCACCATTTGGGGTCTCGCGTCTCGGTTGGTATTTTCTGCCGTTTAGTTAGCAGGACACTGCACTATCGATATGTTTCATATACTTTGTAATGTTTTGTTATCAATAAAAACTTTATTCTTTTCTTATTCGTTCGCGAAACGAAGTAAAGTCCTACAGGTCATAATTCAATACTGCATAAATAATTTTCCTAACCTAAAATATCGCACAGGACTTCGAAACGAACTAATTCGCCATGCGTGCCATGGATGATCCTCATCATCATCATCATCGTCATCTTCATCATCGTCATCAACGTCATTGTCATCATCATCATCATCATCGTCATCGTCGTCATCTTCATCGTCTTTATCCTTTTCGTCATTTTCGTGCTTTGCTTTATCTGATTTTCGCAACAAATTGAAGCTCCAATCACCGCCAGCTGAAACAATAAATAGACTTTACATAAGAGTAAATATATTATACACTATGCAGCTGTTATTGGTGTACCCTTGGCTCGTGTTTTTAGTCGCTATAGCAACGCAGTACAGCTGCTTTATATATTACAATTTCATAGTGTTTTAAGACACTATTTCAGTTTTTAAATAACAAATTACATGTTAAATTTCATGGTTAACTTCACACTCTTTCTCGAAATTGGAGTTATGGTTAATGCACAATTTATTAGTATTTTTCATGTGCAAGTCCATCCATGAAATTAATGATATTTGAACCAATCTTTAAACCTACGATTTCCAAAAAATTATTCAGTGAAAGATGACTAAACTTTCATAAATCAAAGGAATAAAATTTATATCAAGTGAAGATAAAAAATTTAACAGCCCAATTGAATGTAGAACGTTTCAACTGTAGTAGATGTAGAACTGATGTATTGAAATGCGAGCTCCAAATGACGGTTACCTTTGTCAACAGCTATAAAAGGCTCATTATTACCGTTGGATTTATCCCAGGTAATGCGTATACTAACAGACCCAGCGAAACATCAAGTGAACAAGTGCCCTTGTAAATTTTACAATTTTCACGTTATGCCTTGTGTTATAATTGTCGACCGTAGTATGACGGCAATTATAAGAAATATGTTTCAAATTGCCTTAAACTGGAACAGAATTTCGGACATAACTGCTTCAGATCCACGATATTCGCAATTCAGATACTATTAATAAAGTTACAAAGGCTCTGTTGTTGCTTAACCATAGGTGTCCCAAAAATCCGCTCGCGCACATGGGTACATGATCTCCGCGAGAAAGGAGCTGGGGTTGGTAGAATGTTGAAATTTTAAAACTTCATAATTTTTCACAATTTTACTATATGTTTGTAACCATAGGTGTCCCAAAAATCCGCTCGCGCACATGGGTACATGATCTCCGCGAGAAAGGAGCTGGGGTTGGTAGAATGTTGAAATTTTTAGAATTTTTGCACAACTTTTTAATATTTACTAATCATTAGTTGTCACTCTAGAAAATGTGGCTGTAGAATGTTGAAATTTTTAAAATTTTTTGCACAACTTTTTTTATATTTATTAATCATTCGTTGTCAGCTCTTGGGGCTGGTAGAATGTTGAAATTTTTAAATTTTTTTGCACAACTTTTTAATATTTATTAATCATTCGTTGTCACTCTAGAAAATGCGGCTGTAGAATGTTGAAATTTTTAAAATTTTTTGCACAACTTTTTAATATTTATTAATCATTAGTTGCCACTCTAGAAAATATGGCTGTAGAATGTTGAAATTTTTAAAATTTTTTGCACAACTTTTTAATATTTATTAATCATTCGTTGTCACTCTTGAAAATGCGGCTGTAGAATGTTGAAATTTTTAGAATTTTTGCACAACTTTTTAATATTTACTAATCATTAGTTGTCACTCTAGAAAATGCAGCTGTAGAATGTTGAAATTTTTAAAATTTTTTGCACAACTTTTTAATATTTATTAATCATTCGTTGTCACTCTTGAAAATGCGGCTGTAGAATGTTGAAATTTTTAAAATTTTTTGCACAATTTTTTTATATTTACTAATCATTAGTTGTCACTCTAGAAAATGCAGCTGTAGAATGTTGAAATTTTTAAAATTTTTTGCACAACTTTTTAATATTTACTATATGTTTGTAACCATAGGTGTCCCAAAAATCCGCTCGCGCACATGGGTACAATGATCTCCGCGAGAGAGGAGTTGGGGTTGGTAGAATGTTGAAATTTTAAAACTTCATAATTTTTCACAATTTTACTATATGTTTGCCCAACTAAAATTCGCATTATTTTTGAATATTGCAGTTTAAATAGAGGCGATTTTTTTGCGCAAAACTGAACTCTCAAAATTAGCACAAAACTGAAACATACCTTCCGGTTTCGCTTCGACGACTGGCTTTTTAGACTTGGCTTCTGAAATCAATGACATAGGTTGTGAATATTACTTTGAGTTTTGTAGTAAACTTAACAGAAATATTAACTGAACATAAATCGTTTTCGCTCAGGTCGATTTTTGTAGTTTTATGGTGATAAATCTATCCCAGGCTGGCAACCCTTCTGAGTAGAACCACGTTTGAAAGTGTGAATTTTTTTACTTCAACTTTTGACAAAAATACTTTTTTGTCCATTTTACGTCTTTTAAAGTGGAATATTTTGAAAAATTACAGCTTAACAGAGAAATAGCTCTATAAACCAGAGAAATCGAGGACTAAATATGACTATATTTTATTTTCGACTATGATAAAATTTATAAGATTTGTTGTCTGAAAGATAATATCTGCTTGATTAGCTCTAAACTAATAAGATTTCATTTTCCCAAACGAAAAAAGTCACGACAGATATGTTCACGGTAGTCTTGATCACATGAATCGAAGCATATTTCGCAAATAAATCTCTCTTTGCCTTTGAGTTAGCAGTGAATGCATGCCGATCAGAAAGCACAGATTCGTACTCGGATGGAGTATCATTAATTAACAGTTATTACGATGATAAGTACCATTTATTGTACATTGAGTAATAACATCGAGCTTTCGTGATATAACACTGCCGTACTTTGGCAAAACGTCGTATCTCGTCCAGTTGCCAATCTTGAGCTGATGTTCACACGCTCAAACTTTTTGTTCAAATTTTGATCAAAATTAGACGGTGATTTTTAAATGAAAATTGCGATATTTCAAAATTTGAGATCCAAATTTGAGCTCAAACTTTTTCAGGTAATACATCTCGTCCATAATTGGCTACAGGAATAATCATGAAATGTTTGAACTGTGTTCACACGTTAAAACTTGCAAAAAAATGCAAAAAAGTTGCCTTCAAATTTTGATCAAAATTTGAGCCTAAAGTTTGAGCGTGTAAACACGCCTTTAGACTAAAAATGACCTTCTGCGTCGAATGGTGTAGTATAAAACGTCGTATCTCTATTTTTCATCAAATTATCTAATTTTTATAGGCATTGCCATAAATTAACAGAAAAAAGTCGGTCTACGGTAAAACTATGACATCTCCAGTGCACAATTTGGCCAACGTGACAACAAGCGTTTATTTTGTGTTTGGGACTCATCTGAGGCACGGCAGGAAACCCCCTAATTTCGTGACCAAGAAATTAATTCGCAAGCGTTGTTTAAACGTTTGCTTTTAGCCTGATCACTGCTTGTCATCATGCTAGCGACAAACCCTGGAAACTGGGAACACCGCCAATAGACTGATAAAGATTACTCTTTCCCAAACATTGCTATTTGTAGTTGTAAAACTCTTATGCGGACCATCACTGTTACCGTTTCTTAGCCTAACCTGGGGTTAATCCACTTTAAATCAATTAGGAAACCCTTTCCCAACCGTATATAGTATATATATTTATTTATATGACGTTACGCTCGTCAGCCTAATTTAAACCATTTTCGTACTAATCTTGTGCAGGAGCTAAGCAACAACACAACGTCAAGCAATGTGAGTTAATTGAGTAAAGAAGCGTTAAAGCGTGAATTTTGCATTTGAAATTTGTTTTAAATATTGAAACTAAGTCGTTGCAGAGGCGAAAATATAAAAACCAACGCCATGACATCAAATATTAGAAGATAGTCAGAAATATGTGATGCAACTCAATTAACTTTGAAACAGCCGTTATCCATTTACGGGTTCTTGCGAATTTTTTTATCCCAAAAACATCTACGCAAACCGGTCGAACTTCTACTACAGCGATAAGCGAAACATTATTGTTCCAAATATGTTAATGTCAAAACGAGTTGACATGTACAAATGAAATTTTGAAACCTATATATTCTTTACAAACTACGCTTAAATGGAACAGATTGGTTCTTAAATTTTGGAAAAATTCGAAATTAGAATTTCATTTTCTTACCTACTATAAAACTACGCTTAATAATAGTGGAAAAGATTCGTTCTTAAATTTTGGAAAAATTCGAAATTAGAATTTTATTTTCTTACCTGCTATAAAACTACGCTTAATAGTAGTGGAAAAGATTCGTTCTTAAATTTTGGAAAAATTCGAAATTAGAATTTCGTTTTCTTACCTGCTATAAAACTACGCTTAATAATAGTGGAAAAGATTGGTTCTTAAATTTTGGAAAAATTCGAAATTAGAATTTCATTTTCTTACCTGCTATAAAACTACGCTTAATAATAGTGGAAAAGATTTGTTCTTAAATTTCGGAAAAATTCGAAATTAGAATTTCATTTTCTTACCTGCTATAAAACTACGCTTAATAATAGTGGAAAAGATTCGTTGTTAAATTTTGGAAAAACTCGAAATTAGAATTTCATTTTCTTACGTGCTATAAAACTACGCTTAATAATAGTGGAAAAGATTCGTTCTTAAATTTTGGAAAAATTCGAAATTAGAATTTCATTTTCTTACCTGCTATAAAACCACGCTTAATAATAGTGGAAAAGATTGGTTCTTAAATTTCGGAAAAATTCGAAATTAGAATTTCATTTTCTTACCTGCTATAAAACTACGCTTAATAATAGTGGAAAAGATTCGTTCTTAAATTTTGGAAAAACTCGAAATTAGAATTTCATTTTCTTACCTGCTATAAAACTACGCTTAATAATAGTGGAAAAGATTGGTTCTTAAATTTTGGAAAAATTCGAAATTAGAATTTCATTTTCTTACCTGCTATAAAACTACGCTTAATAATAGTGGAAAAGATTCGTTCTTAAATTTTGGAAAAATTCGAAATTAGAATTTCATTTTCTTACCTGCTATAAAACTACGCTTATAATAATAGTGGAAAAGATTGGTTCTTAAATTTTGGAAAAATTCGAAATTAGAATTTCATTTTCTTACCTGCTATAAAACTACGCTTAATAATAGTGGAAAAGATTCGTTCTTAAATTTTGGAAAAATTCGAAATTAGAATTTCATTTTCTTACCTGCTATAAAACTACGCTTAATAATAGTGGAAAAGATTCGTTCTTAAATTTTGGAAAAATTCGAAATTAGAATTTCATTTTCTTACCTGCTATAAAACTACGCTTAATAATAGTGGAAAAGATTCGTTCTTAAATTTTGGAAAAATTCGAAATTAGAATTTCATTTTCTTACCTGCTATAAAACTACGCTTAATAATAGTGGAAAAGATTGGTTCTTAAATTTTGGAAAAATTCGAAATTAGAATTTCATTTTCTTACCTGCTATAAAACTACGCTTAATAATAGTGGAAAAGATTCGTTCTTAAATTTTGGAAAAATTCTAAATTAGAATTTCATTTTCTTACCTGCTATAAAACTACGCTTAATAATAGTGGAAAAGATTGGTTCTTAAATTTTGGAAAAATTCGAAATTAGAATTTCATTTTCTTACCTGCTATAAAACTACGCTTAATAATAGTGGAAAAGATTCGTTCTTAAATTTTGGAAAAATTCGAAATTAGAATTTCATTTTCTTACCTGCTATAAAACTACGCTTAATAATAGTAGAAAAGATTGGTTCTTAAATTTTGGACAAATTCGAAATTAGAATTTCATTTTCTTACCTGCTATAAAACTACGCTTAATAATAGTGGAAAAGATTCGTTCTTAAATTTTGGAAAAATTCGAAATTAGAATTTCATTTTCTTACCTGCTATAAAACTACGCTTAATAATAGTGGAAAAGATTCGTTTTTAAATTTTGGGAAAATTCGAAATTAGAATTTCATTTTCTTACCTGCTATAAAACTACGCTTAATAATAGTGGAAAAGATTGGTTCTTAAATTTTGGAAAAATTCGGAATTAGAATTTCATGTTCTTACCTGCTATAAAACTACGCTTAATAATAGTGGAAAAGATTCGTTCTTAAATTTTGGAAAAATTCGAAATTAGAATTTCATTTTCTTACCTGCTATAAAACTACGCTTAATAATAGTGGAAAAGATTCGTTCTTAAATTTTGGAAAAATTCTAAATTAGAATTTCGTTTTCTTACCTGCTATAAAAATACGCTTAATAATAGCGGAAAAGATTGATTCTTAAATTTTGGAAAAATTCTAAATTAGAATTTCATTTTCTTACCTGCTATAAAACTACGCTTAATAATAGTGGAAAAGATTGATTCTTAAATTTTGGAAAAATTCTAAATTAGAATTTCATTTTCTTTCCTGCAATAAAATTTACTTTCAATCTGTGTTATCGTAGACGAGATGAGATGTTACATTGGTTACATATTTTTGGGGGTACTATGCATCCACCATATTGTACGGTATCTTGCTACGCTTAAACGGTAGACTGAAACTAAGCCTAAGTGCGTAGTTACATTCAGCTAAGCCCTATGTGTCTGAAGGTTGTCCATCAAACCTCTATTCGATAGGCGCCTTATTTTGATCTTATCTGCATTTATCAAAATGATATCAAGCCTAAAATACTAAAGTTTGTGCGAGCGTATAAGCTGCTACCAGATTTCCAAAAATTCTCTAAATACAGTAAAAGCTAGTGCCGCCCCCAAAAACCCTCGCTTTGTGAGATCTCAAATGCAATTCCCTCTAAATAGAATGGTGCTTCACACATTTGTTTAGCAAGTTCTAAGAGATTAAATAGGTAATTCCGAAGGAAAATTTAGTAATTTTGTAGTTTTCCATTCGGAGACCTTGTTCCGATAGAAATAAATGACCTTAGCCTGTTTTAAAGCGGCACCTTTGTGGCATTACAACCAACCTGGTCTAGTCCCCTTAACATAGAAAAATCGAACAGTAGCAGTGCCAACAGCTTTCTCAGTTCTATTTTGTTGAATTGTTTCGTTGCTGTCATGTTGGGTGAGATTCAATTCCACCGGTGAATGATCCCGAATTGATGGCAGGGTACTTTTGTGACGAGTATATCGAACGTCCCATGGTGGTCTGAATCCATAAACGTTGCCAATATTTCGATAGCGATATCGTTCACGCGATGATTTCTTCTCATGGCTGCCATCAGTTTCGTTTGCAGAATCACAGGCAGTTATGGTATCAGCAACAGCGTGTCCATTGGTCAAAACTGCATCTTCTTCCTCAGTGCCACCATCATCAGACTCATCGCCATTAGAATCGCCGAAAATACGGCCAAACCAGCTTTTACTTCGCCGAATAGGGCCTTTCGCTTTTCGTCTAATATATCTAACCGGGTCTGGAGAAGCGGTTCCTTGTTCAGTCGTGGAACCATCGCTTGGCGCAGTGAGTTTCGGCTCTACCGGCCGTATGGCTTCATGAATTTGGAAGTCGCTCATGGCTTCACTATGGTCCGTGTCATCGTCGTCATCAAAAAAGTCGGCGAAATTAAAAACTTAAATTGAAAAAATAAGAATAAACTTATTAAAAACAAAACATAAGAGAACTAAAATTTAAACAAAACTACATAATAGAACATAAAGCGAAAATTAGATTAAATGTATGCAATCTTCCAGTCATATTAACCAGACAAAATTGTAGTGTTCAAAAGAGTCCTGTGCATGTATTCCTCTTAAATGCTTGCCATAAACAAAAATTATACCGAAAACTACTACAATTTATAGCAAACTATAATCTATAACGTAAAAATTATAAAATATATATATAATTAAAAAATAATATTAATTAAAAAAAGAAAATACTTAAAAATAATAAAGAATTAAGAGTTATATTTCTAAATGAAAGATCTAAAAGCGTGAAGCATGACTATGGTCTAATTCGGATTTTCTAATAAAATGTCACAGGACACCGTTGCCATGATTGAATAAGCCTAATAGTGGAAGCAATGTTTTAACGATGCTTTGTAAATATCAAACACGCAAAAATACATTATATTTTAAAGAATTCCGGCGATTTATAACTAAAATGCCTTGCTAAATAGCGAAAAACTAGACCCAAATACATAATTCGCTGATAGAACTATTTTAGGGTATTATAGCGGTGGGCACCGAGTGGGAAAGCCAGCGGCTAGGCCGGAGTCCGACGCTGGCCGCCGGCTTTCGGCCGGGTAGGCCATTTGGCTGGATCGCCGGCCAGCCGTCCAACGTTAAAATCCGGCGGGTGCTGCTCATAGTTTGGCGCTTGTATTTGCAAGCATTGTAAACATACATTGAAAATTCCACGAAACTTAAGAGAAGCTTCTTTGATTTTTACACCACCAGATATTCTTTTAAAATTCAAAAAACTATTGACCTAAAAACCTTGAAATTTCACAGATTTATTTTTTAAAGAATTAACTTATTAAGAATTATCTATGAAATTTTAAAGAATAGTTATGTGAATTTTAAAAAATATTTCGTGGTGTGACAATAAAAGAAACTTCATTTAAATTTCATCGAAACCTATTTTAAGCGGTCAAAGATAACTTTGAGAGGACAAAATGTAATGCATGTCATGCCGTTACCGATATACTAAGCCTAAACATTAGTTTAAGCTTTGCTTTTATATGAGACATACACAAAGCCTAAGCCTAATTCGGGGTGCTGCCGAAGTATCATCGAAAGTGGTAAGTACGTCGGGATACTTTCAAACACGACCGCTGGAGCCCGCCTACCAACCGAAAAAGTCTCGGATCTTACCACAAGACTCGGATCTTACCACATTTATGCAACAAAAACGCAAAAGTAGCGTAGAGCAATATTTAATTTAGGCTTATTCCGTAATCATCATGGGCCGGCAGGTAGCTACGGTCGCTATAGGCTTCGGTCTAAAATGTAACCTGTTTTCGAGGCCATCCGGCCGCATGGAAAATTTCACGGCCAGCCGGCGGCTTGCCGGTCAGTGTAAAATCCCGCCGGTGCCCAACACTAGTACAGTAATATACTAATTATTGTGTCGAAGAATTCTTGTAACTGAGTATTGTGAAAATAAGGAAACTGTCATTTTTATTCATAAACTGCATGAATTTCAACAGTAAACATCGACCAAATGTAATAAAATATGAGACTGGAAATCTTATGACCAATTAGATTGATAAATTATTTAGTTATTTAGCTTTTAACATCTTCTCTGTCTCGTTGAATACCCACTGCCCCATTGTTTTAAAAAAATTGTTGGATTTTTGCAGATGTAATGTAAAATTTGATGATAATCATACAAACTTGGATAGAATTTAATAAAATATGGCAAATTATCGCTCCTTTTTAGGTTGACATCGAATAGTTAACCTATCATACAAACACATCAGCAATTAGATCTAAAGTTTAAAACAGTTAGATACTCTTACACTCTGTAGTATATATTATCAAATCTTATTCACAACCCAATATTTCTAAGCAATAATTCAGGAATCGTATTCAGAATTCGGGTGCGACTTTAAGAATATGGTTGCAACTATTGCAAGCAAAATGTGGACTGTGGACAGGAATACTATAAATATGGCTACAATTAAAGCCGAATTAATTCACTCATCCTGTATTTGAAATTTTTCTGGCCTGATATCCGCTCGCTCCTTTTGCATATTCTTTTACATCCTCCCATCAGTGATTCACAAATTTAGTCAGTCACATAGTCGTTTCCTGGCTCAGAAAAAATGAAAGAGTCAACTTATGGCTCAGTCTGAGCTAAAAATAATTTTTACTGCTTGATTCAGCGAGCAAGTTTAATTTGGCTTTTGTATGGTAAGTTTTGACTTTATAGCGCGAAGTTGGAGTTGGCACAATCTGAATATTTTTAACAAGGACCCACTCAACTTAACTGAGTTAAATTTGACTTAACCTTTGTCTTACATTGTACTTAAAGGAATCTATGAGGATATCCTAATATAAAATATTTTTGACATCCTGAGGACTCATATATATTTATTTACATTTGGAATTTTAGAGTTGACGTCGCTCATTCGTATTTTGACCTTTACCGCCTGTATTAGCAGGATCATTTTTACAGAATATAGTTAATGCCCATCAGCGTTTAGTCTGTGGACCCATGTTTCTACCTCTAGTTATACCCTCGTCAAAACTTCACTATATCCTTTCTATAAGTCAAACTTCAAAGCATCAGCTGTATTGATTGTTGCTGAGTAAAACAATGCAATATATATTATGTTTAAGAAGTGCCGGTGATGTCTTTCACAAATGCTGCCATTTACGAATTCAAGACCTTTGACTCAAGACCAGTTAAGGCGTGTTCACACGCTCAAAATTTTTGCTCAAATTTTGATCAAAATTTGATTTCAAATTTTGATCAAAATTTGAAAACATCTTTTTTGCATTTTTGGTAAGTTTGAATGTGTGAATACTGTTCAAACTTTTCATGAATATTCCTGTAGTCAATCATGGACGAGATGTATTGTCTGGAAAAATTTAAGCTCAAATTTTGATCTCAAATTTTGAAATATCGCAATTTTCATTTAAAATTCACCATCAAATTTTGATCAAAATTTGATCAAATTTTGAGCTCAAATTTTGAGCTCAAGATTTGAGCAAAAAATTTGAGCGTGTAAACACGCCTTTACTGGTTCTGGTAGGAGTGCAGTGACGTTTATAGTGAAAAAAGGTGCATTCACACAGTTAAACATGTTGCTCAAATTTTGACCAAAATTTAATTAATTTCTGATTACATTGGGCAAATTTTGAGCTAAAAGTAGTGACCGTGAATATATATAGAATATATATAGAAACCGTGAATATATATATATAATATATATATATATAAAAGTAGTGACCGTGAATAGTCATATAAAAATAGTAAAATCTCACAGTTCGTATTAGTTTCACAATGTTAGTGACAATTTGTGCGATGTATACAAACAGTGACTCTGTATATTTGGCTTACTTTTGACCACTTTTTTCGGGGCTTCATCTTCACGATCTCGTTCATGTTTTCGTTCTAATATTCTTTTGAGCATCGATTCTTCGTCAAAATCTGAAAAAACCAGTCAAACAAACAAAAATAAGTAAACAGATAATGCGGCAATAAGATATTAAAAACGCGATGAAATTTATATATATACAAATTCTAAAATTTAAATTCTAAATTCTAAATTCTAAGTCTAAATTCTATACAAAATTTTTTAGCTTAGTCGAGATGTTTTTGGTGCTTTGATCGAAATTTTGGTTTCACGCAAAGTGCTAATTAATTTAGCCAAGAGTGCAATAGGGAAGAGACATCTGGACTCACACGTAAGCCCGTGTTCGATGATACGGGCGTTTTCGGCCTGACCCCAGTTTCCGGGGGGGAGGGTAGTCTGACCTATACCACCCCCTCCTTCCCAAAAAAACTTGGGGTAGGGCTCCGAGCTGCCCCCCTTCCAGCAACGGGAGGGTTAGCCCGAAAACGCCCGTATCATCAAACACGGGGTAACATTAGAGTGCAGGGAAGTGTCATACTCATACCTAATGCACTCTGTATTTAACTAATAATATATTCAAGAATTCATAAATTTCAACGTCGACTCCAGATTTGTTCGTATATTTTTTTATGATTTCATACAGAACAGGGCGTCCAATTCATTTTGCAGTATAGTGCTTAATATTGATTAATAGATGCATTAAGTAAAAGTTAAGGAAAACTAAACTTAAGTAAAAAGATTTACAAGTGAAGCGATTTTAAACGACGATATGCGCAGTTGATTCAGGAGACCGGTGCTTCGGCGTCGTATTGCACAAATATTATTGAAGTTCTTTGTGAAAAGAGATCACTTATCGAGTCAAATCAAGTTTTCCCTCACTATAGCAGTGGGGGACAACTTGATAGGAACACCGCAGGACGTAAACTTGGTTTTCAATTATTACCCCAGGTTAAATTTAAATTTTAACTTAGACTCAGGCTTAGCATTAAATGGACAAAATGTCATACGATCATCCTAAGAGTAAAAACTTGACGTGGAAAGAACTTAACATAAAATCCAACTTACCAATGTTTTGAAAACCTGTTGGATGTATCAAGTTGTTTGTGCAATTATAGGAACATAACCTACAGAAAATTGTACTTAACTGTTGTTTTCTACTCTAGCGCATTTCCATTTTCATTTAAGGTATCCACCCGGTTAAGGGTAATCCAGATGTTTTTTTGGGGGGCTTAGTTGCAAGTCCTCATGTGGCGCGCTATTTTGGCAGAGCATTTCATCATCATCATCATTCATCATCATTGGGCATTCGGCTATGCGGAACCATGCCCCTCCCGCGCTTGTCGATCCTGGCATTTACGTCGATATCGTGCCATGTTAAGTTTGGATTGTTGTCTTCCGCAGTCCGGGCAGTCACTATATCCCGGACGATACACAAGGGCCTCGGCCATGGGTCCGGCTCCACTGGGTCCGCCCCGGCCCTCCCCTATCGTGCAGGCTCGGCGATGCCTAGCGGTGTTCGCTTTCGATATGTCGTTACAGCGGGACTCACATCTTCTCTGGCTGGGATCGGCTGCTCTCAGTCAGGTGCATGCCTTTTTGTAATTGGATTCGCACCAGGTGCATAGTGTGCCTGGCGCTCTATTGGCTAAAAATTCCAGACCGGCTCGCGTGAGGCCGTCGCCGTGAGGTTGTTTAAGGAGGTGTCTAGCTCTGGCTGTGCCTGGACCGCTCCGTTGACCCGAGAGAGGTTGTGTCGGTTTCTCCATTATGTCGAAATCGCCTTCCTGTTCCTCGGGCCTTGTGCTTCTTTTGCCGGACCGCCACGCAGAGGCGTGCGTCACCCGCTTGCGCCAGTCTGGTAGGCAAAGCCCGAGCAAAGCTGGTCGAGCAGTTACCTCCATCGTCATCATCGTCGTCATCATCATCATCGTCATCGTCATCGTTGACGCCATCACCTTTAGTCGCACTCGATGTTTGCTTGCGACGAGCGGAGGTTTCTTTTTTTCGTCCCGGTCGAATGAGACGTGACGTCGAGGACGATTTCGGTGCAGTTGATGGTCGTATATCGAGCGGTGTATCGTCAAAAATTGATCCACGATTGTCGTCATCATCCTGGGCTATTGTGTCAAATTCGTCATCGATGTCTGAAAAAACGTCATTGTTATATATCTAGCATATGTATACTATAGATGTTTCGCTGATACCGTAATATTATACAACCTTAACTTAAATTTGCATTTTAAGTCCGGAGCAAAGCGTTAAGGTGCGTTGACACCTTTCAGTTTTAAGATCACATATTGCTCTAAATATTGTGTGTATATGTGTGTATATATATATGTTATTTTAGTAAGTTTCACAGCGTGAACACTGCTCAAAATTTTGCAGCCTATTAACTTAGTAAATCGAAAATAAAGGACATGCTTTGAAAACTTTGAGCTCAAAATTTAACAAAGCCAGAAAAATTGAAGTCCTGCGGATTGCCACAGTTTACTACTGCAGACGAAAGTTAAATTTATTTCAGTTTGATCACAATCAGAACAAATTTCAGTATAAGTCATGAATCGCAGTGGTAAAGGTGTGTTCACACGCTCAAACTTTTTGCTCAAATTTTCATCAAAATTTGAACTCAAATTTTGATCAAATTTTGATCAAAATTTGACAGCTTCCTTTTTGCATTTTTTGCACGTTTGAACGTGTGAACAATGTTCAAACTTTTCATGAATATTCTTGTAGCCAATCATGGACGAGATGTATTACGTGGAAATGTTGGACCTCAAATTTTGATCTCAAATTTTAAAATATCGCAATTTTCCTTTAAATATCACCTTTAAATTTTGATCAAATTGATCAAACTTTGAGCTCAAATTTTGAGGTCAAAGTTTGAGCAAAAAGTTTGAACGTGTGAACACACCCTTAGTTTTGAGGCGGTATTTTAAAACAATATTTGAAATATTTAATTCGCATAAAATTTTGAGTAAACCATTCCACGCGAATCCACGTCGTAATAGTTAGCACGTCTAGTGCGCAAGCGGTAAGCCCGGTGTTAGATTTACAGTTGACCCAATCTTTAGCTTAAGCGGAATTTAACAAAAAGAATATATAAATATAAAAATAACTAATTGAATATTTTTTAAAGTTAATTGTCAAATTTTTGGAATATTTTTTTAAATTTTCTTACCATCAGACTTTAATTTTGACATATCAATCTCAGCAATGAGACGTACTATACCACCGACGATAAGTACGAATACGATTAGCGCCAACCAAACGCGGAATCCACCTTTAGTTACCGAATAGTCGACCCGTACATCGTAACCGGAACGAACAACCAATGCATTGTGATGACCGCTACCTGCGTCTGAAAATAAAATAAACATAAATAATTTGAAAAGCATATATACTATAGGTTGTGGCACAGTACATCAGTTGTGAGGGCGCTGCACTATCGAACGTGACGTCAGGAGTTCGCATCCAAGCTCCAAAGATTCATCATGAAATCACTTCGTGTCTGTTAATTCAACAGCATACGACTGTGCGGAATTAGGTACGTCCACTTGTGGATATGTTACCACTCTGAACAAATCGAAACATGTGAGCTTTCAAAAATATCTCGACGTCGAAACGCAAAGGTGTCATTGTTTCAATCGTTCGAATACATATTTTATACAATCGGGCCTTGGAATGATGCAATGCAAAAATTATCCTGAAGATATCAAATCGCTTGTGCTAATTCCGTAGCTTTCTTAAAAACAAGATAAAATGCTATGGCCTGCAGCGAATGAAAAATATAATAACGTCCATAATTTTGAATTCGTTCAAATATCGAGCGTAAGTTTCATGTGTGCACCAGAACACCGGATTGTAAAAGTTCGCCGATTTTTGACCGCAGTAGGTACGCTAAAACATTCGTAATCTTTCGTTTTTGTAGTTTTTGAGTTAGACAATTATGCGCGGTGATTTGTCATAGTTATCGGTCGTGACCATGACACAAGAACCAAATATAGGAGTTACTCGAGTAGAAGAAACGGATTGTGTACTGAGTCCAGGCTGTATCCAATGTGGTCACGGGGCCCCACAGTATCATAGGGAGGGGTAATACCTACTCCTGAGGTATCGGTTCACCCCTCTATGACAGGTGGCTTGACTCTCCCTGATGCTGAAAACCCCATCTGCCAGCGGATCGCAGATGCTGCTCCCCCCGGCCCATTGGAGACCGAACATCAACCGCTACACAGCTACCTCTAAACCCTCGGATTTTCAGCCCCATCTAACAAATCCTGTGCCCCCATTGAAAAATTTTCTGGCTACTATGCCACTGTGCTGAGATGATGTCGTTGACTATGAAACCTAAAACGTTAACGAGAGTAAAACGAGCTTCACAATCAAATTGCAAAAATTTTGGCAAAAATTAGCAAACTTGGAGCAAAAGTTGAAAAATTTGGGAGAAAATTACAAAAAAAAAATAAAAAGTATCGAAAATTGGCAAAAATTAAGAGAAATTTATGAGTATTTCCAAAGTATTTCCAAAGTTTATCACCCTCACCACCTTGCCCTATCCCGTCAACCGGCTGATCTCTCACTGGGCTGACTTCGGGCTGTAGCCAAGCTGCACCGCCTACCATCCTCTTTTGACACAAAACGCCATTAGAGTACAAAACATTCAGTGCAACAGCAAATTCCAAATTCAAAAATTTATATTCGCGGACGTAGAACGACTAATGGAAAAACAAGGCAATTTCTGTTCGCTAACACAACGCACCTATTTGCAGTTTGGCCACAAATTGGTTTCACAACGCACAACGTGGCAAGTCGCGTTCCGTATTTTTTCGTTACGTTAACACTTTTCGGTTTATCCACTAATAACATGTAGTTAGCGAACCTATGTGATGTGCAGGTTTTAAAACAATGAACGGTGGAATTTTCGTTTGATAACAAAAATAATTTTCTGGTTCAGATACCAAATATAGTCCCAAAACGATTACCTAATGTTTTTGAAGTAATGGGTAATAGGGCATTTATTTTGTTACTTAACGTTTTCGATGCGTTGCCCAAAACACCAATTTTATTTTCTCTTATATGTTAATGAATGACTGGTAAGCCGAACATACGATCGCTAGTGGGAGAAGGAATGGTAGGGGGCGCATAATAAGTTTACTCATGCATAATTTGAACAAATTTTCATTCCGGACAACGGTCAAAATGTAGAGCAATACGTAACTGAACGAGGTAGAG
>JASANE010017281.1:0-12436 GCA_030248225.1 Trileptium ribeirensis
GAATTGACAGTCTTTATCGGTTTTCTTAATACTCGCGACATGTTTTTGATTAGTTACACCTGGTTTTCCAGAGGATCGCACATGCATTCCCTACAAAGCATTAGCGTCTCTTAAAAACTTGATACGTTGATTTTTGCATATTTTATTAACTCAAATTTTAGTAATCGACAGTTTTGCAGACATTCGATTATACCAAAAGATGCTTTAGGTTTTCTCTATTTTGCAGCACAATGGCCTGTTTCATAGGGCTTAAATGGCACACTGTGGGATTTACTGTGGGTACACTGTGGGGACACGGAGTGAACTAGTTCGGTGTATCGGGTAGTACAATAAGGTCTCGAACAAAGACGTTAAATCCAGTATGGATATATCAAGCATATACCGATCGTGGAATCAATTATAGATCTTATTTATAGTTAGGCATCCTGGTTGTTCAACGAGAATTCACTGAGATAGAACTCCAGTTTCTGTCAACTGTATTCTGTAGTTACTGCTGTGGCTGACAATAGCCTATCTTAATAAGTTTGATGCTATTTTGAGTTCGTTTACGTTCAGCCACGTAAAATTCCGCATTATTCTTTTAAAATTTTAGGGCTAGCTCCGATTACCGCCCCGTCAGACGAGCCACATCCATTGCCAAACGGCCTATTAAATGGCCACGACGTCACTCCGCCTCCGCTAGACTCAGCACCATCTTCGTCAGATAGTCCTAAATCAGATAAACTCAAGCCTATATCTAACTCCGAAGAACAAATCACAGAAGATTCGAGCAAGCCGGATAGTTTCTCGAAAAGTGACGAAGGTTTGCTGCTGAACGACAAAGACAATATCCAGTCCCCAGCAAATCTCGAAACACACCAAACGGTGCTCGAGAACGACAGCGAAGAAAAAATGTCTCAGCAGCAGAAACAACAACATCAGCAACAAGTAGACTCGATGCCTTTGCGTCATCAGCCGAACGATAGTACCGATTCAGGGATTTCGACAAGTTCTGGACCCCATCTAGCTTCGTCGCAAAGCGGACCCACTACGTGTCAAACAAACGATCAGTCCGCATTACCCAGCGCTGCGGTCACGAATATCGATTATCCTGCGGCTTTTATACCCGACGGTGAATCAGTTGCAAATGGAGTAAGTGCAATACGTTATTGTTTTTTTTTTGTTTTGTGACACTGAATACCTAAAGGTTACCCGGGCTTAAAAATTTTTTGGTTCAAAATTTGTTGCATAAATCTTGGAATTTTTAAAAATAAAGCCAAATTTATATTGAAACAATTTATTATGAACACATTTGAAAGCATATCAAACCAAAATCACAGACCCACAAACTATGTTCCATAACCCAGCTGCATCCAGCTACAATGAACGATATTGTTCCTATCGCAAGAATTCTCTTTAGGGGTGAGAATTCGCCAGATTATCATGCTCTCGCTAGGCTCGGCTCTCCGGCTATCTCGACTAGGCTCTTCTGACGGAAATCCAGACTCGGCATTAAAGACCCTTAACAATAAAATGTTGCGTTTCATTAGACAACAAAATATACCAACGACCTATATTTTGTTGGTTTTGGAGCTTTTAAGAGCCGACCCGAGGTTATTTCATTTGCTCAAAAATGGTCAGATGCTGGAAATTTTGGTATTTTTGTGACCCTCGAGACCTCCCATGATCATTTAGACCAAAACATTGAATTTTTAAAAAGTTAGATTTTTTGGGTCCCATTGGATTTTTTACCCATCATTCGACGTGCATTGACGAGCTGAGCATAACGGAATCCGATAAAAGCATGCTAAGTTATGGCCAAAAACTGTTCAATTGCTGAGCCTCTCAGCCTCCGATATTTTTGGTCATAACTTAGGATCCGGTCACTGGATCCCGTTAGCAATATCACCATTACACTCAGCTCGTCAATCCGCGTTAAATGATGGGTAAAAATACAATTTTTAAGAAAAAAATTTTTGGGTTCCCACCTTTGGCACCCAAAAAATCTAAAATTTTAAAAATTCAATTTTTGGTCTAAATGGTTAGTGGAGGTCTCGAGGATCACAAAAATACCAAAATTTCCAGAATCGGACCATTTTTGGGTAAATGCAGGCTGGGGGATAATGGGAAAAATCCGACTATTGTACTACAGCAATTTTCATTTATGTTCATTGCTTTAGAAAAGAGCTTTTAAGAGCCAACCACAGGCTTTCCAGATACACTAGCCTCTGCTCGAGTCTCACAGACACATGTTTGGCTCAGTCTTGCATAGGCTCTTTAGCTATCATGGCTGTAATGGTTCTACTCGGCTCTAGAGCGGAACCGTTATCTAAAATTTTTACCTTTGATTCTCTGGCCCATGTCAAGTTTAGGGGCCGGACGTTTATAACGTTAAAAAAAGAACAGCTTAGACCGGGGCTTCGGGTGGCGGTAGCCCCCGAATTACGCTTAGTACATGGCTCATATAGGGACCTTAGTTTAGACTAAGGTTTAGGATTAGTATAGCTAGAACGGCATGGCATGCATTATACTTCGGCCCCTAAAGTTGGCATGGTCAAATTCTCTTATGAAAGGGAAGTCTTTGTTCGAACAGAAACTCTATATCTGTGTACAACCCTATTGGCAAAATTGGAAAATATTACGATGATAAAAGGTGATACGTTACCATACTTGGACTCATTTGGCGAAGACTGCGTTGTGTTTCGAATTTACATTAGTTGATTTTCAGTTTAAGAAATGTGCCATGCTTAAAAGCATTTGTCCCTTAATCATTTTATAGCCTGGGCTGATTCGGAATCAGTAATAACTATTTCGTCACCCGTTTTACCCGCTTCCCAGCTGATCTCAGTGATGTTAACGTATCTGATTTTTGAGGGACTTTTTATATTCTCCATGATTTAATTGGAGTGAGAGTGTAGTCCCATGAAATACAGGAAAACGTACGGCGACAGAGTTTTATGTTGGATATGGTTACGTTGAAGAGTGTCATACTCTTCAATAAAGTCCCATCTACTCCTGTTAATAGTAATTTTCTGTAATGAAGCCAGATGACTATGTAGGCAGAGTCACTGAATTCTGGTAACTTTAAAGCTACGTACGTAAATGATACTTTGTTGATGCTGCGTTGTTGTCAAAGTATGCAATGAATTTTATTGCCAACCTGTAACGTTGGGAGGTCAATATAGTTTTGTCGACCTGGATACTATTGTATTTATAGAGAACAACTGAGGATCACTCAACTGCTGAAGAGGCAAATCAAGGGACGGTGGAACCGAAATCTGCGGTCACTGTTGCTCGGGAACAGTTCAACAAGCTCTTCGGCCGCTTTACGGGTCCAATTACTGGTGGCGGAGAGGGTCCGCTGGGTTTCTTGTCAAGTTCATTCGATTACGCAACTGGGCCGCAACAACAACAACAAGGTGCAACCCCAACAACAACAGGAGCAAGCGATTCAACTACTGCGATAACCGCAACGACAAATCACGTCGAACAGACCTCGTCTTATAACGAAACAACAACGATTGGTCGCAAAATAACTGAGCTGAGCAATGGTGATCGTGGCCACAGCATTGCAAACGGTGGGCTGCTTTCACAAAAAGATGATGACTTCGCACGACAGCATCAGTATCGACAACAACAACAACCGCAACAGTATGAAAACCAAGCGTCGCCAATCACAGACAAATCGACTCGACGAGCCAAGCCACAACCTCCGCCAACTCCGCCAAAGCCTCGAAAACAGTACATCCCGCCGCCTCATGAAATTCAGTTTCCCTATCAACCTCCCCCAGTGAGTCCGCCGAGCCTTCGACAACAACGCAGCTCACCGAGCCCTGAACCGAGATCAGAGTTATTCGCGGTCGAAGCTTGCGAGCCCTTGCGGTCCGCGCCGCCTCATGTGGGCAACGACTATGAGTCTGAGTCAAGGGGACATATGCTTCAGCGGCCAACGTCAGCTGGAGCGCTTAGTGCTGGCGGTGCCGGCAGCCAGACTACCGGATCGCTTATAGACGTGGACCTTGTCGGCGAAGATCGCTATGATCCGGCGTCAAAAGCGTTCGCATACGTCCCGACTGCGTCTCTCGAGAGGCACTTTGCGTCGCCGCGACGACAAACACGACTAATCCCAAAGTTCGACGGATTCGATCCGCCGGCTAGCAGCGGCACTGGTGCTCTTGGGGACACCACATCATGGGAAAACGGCGAGGCAATGCTTAATCGATTGTACTCCGAGCACATGCGGGATTTCAACGCGTTGATGGACGTTGACATTTTAGAGGCAGCGCTCGAGGAAAGAGAACAAAGGGCGGCAAAACGAATCGAAGAACGGCTACAACAGCAGCAATTACAGCTTGAACAACAGCTTGCTGAACAGGCACAAATTGATGAGCATCAACAACAACCGGAGCAGCCCGGCTACGCAGCGGATATGGATGCGGATAACTCCAAAGCGGATCCCGACGAAATAACAACAGCATCATCGACAACAAATAATGTTGTACCGCTGTGTTTGACCTCGGGAACGCCGACAAGTCACCAGGGGTATCGTTCAGGCCCTACAAGATCACCACAGTACCCGGGTGCATTTGCCGATGAAGTAAGTGGATTTTGATATTTGGTCCCACCAAATGGATCACAGGAAAGACCTGTGGCCTCGTTGTTGTCGAATTAGCTTATACTTAATTTGTTGGAATGCCTAATACTTGAATATGCATAGACTCGCACTCATGCTCTCAACAACCACTATAATTACTTCAAATGATTTGACCTGAACAAGAAATTTTTTTGACAAAGGCTTGCCAAAATGTTTCCGGTTGCCAGACGGGATTCTCCGCAGAGGATAGAGTGGTTTTATGGCTTATCAGCTAATTTTATTGAAGACCAAGAGTAGTCAATTCAAGCAAATCGTTTATTGTTAAACCATGAACCAAATATTTATTGCAAGCGCCACATCTTAGCCAAAGAAATGGTTTCACAGCAGTATTCTGAGCGTTGATGAAGTCAAATTATGACATACATCCGCCATGTTCTAAGTCATTGTGAACACATGAGCCACATACGAGATCATAAATTACCATGTCTTCAGTTATAATGAAAAGACAAAACTGACGTTTTGGATGCTTTAATTCGTGGTTTAGATGTTGTTAGGATAATATTAATGTCCTTTATGGAGTTATGGCCGAGGGCGTAAGAAAATCGTTACCCTAGTGTCGGAACAAAGCAGCACAATGATCTATCTTGATACCGAGTAGCTTAAATCTGATGACACTTTTACTATGTTCGGAAGCTTCGCTTGAAACTGGGAATGAGAAATAGTCTCATGCAATAAACATTAAATTAGTTGCTGTTTAAAGTGCATGTCAATCATCAGTTGTTAACTACTTAATTACCATGCGGGCAAATGCATGTGACAAATATTTTAAATTTACTCCAACGTTTCTCGCATACAGCTTTACAGTGACATTGTTTGCGAAATTCAAAGCAGGGCAGAACAAGCTTCCTCGTAACATAGATTGTATAATTAAAGCCATGCCTTAAAATAATTTTAACCCATGTTTAGCTAAATTAGCTCGTATTACAAGTCAGTTGTAGCACAGCCAGGTGCGCGTCAAGTGATTTGTACGCACGGTTGTGTTGTTTCACTCGTTCAAACTCCAGCTGACGCACTCGTCTGAACTCGTTACAACCTTGGGTACAACATGTACTAATTAATGCACGATGGCTGTGGTACAATTATTAGTTGTAACATAGATTATATATTTGAAGTCGTGCATATAAATGTTTTAACGCACAGCAGACTATGTTACAAGCCAGGTATAACATAGACAGATGTGCTTACAAAGATTTGTATGCATGGTAACTCGCTCAAACTCGTGGTATCATCACTCGTTTACACTCGTCACAAACCGTGCTGCGTACAAATTCTTTGAATGCTGCCTATGCTACAACTATCAGTTATAGTTTATTGATAGTCACAAATTATTTGATAGTTTATAAACGAAAATATATATAAACCAATGTAAAATATGCGTTCATATCCTAATATGACTTATCAATAAAATATATCAGAAAGGGAGCAGACTGACTTATATTACTTGTACTGTTAACAACCTTTGCATGTAATATCGAAATGATGAGATTTCCAGTCTCAAATTTGTCTATTATATATTACCGCCAGTGGTCATACATTGGACCAGCCGGGACTCGAACCCGGACCTCTAGCTTGCAAGTCTAGCGCGCTACCATTACACCACAGGCCCCGATCACAGCGTGTTCAGCTACGCTATATACGCTGGCGTAGTGAGATGCTACAGTACAACAAATATAAACATTATGAGATGGACGTAGCAGATTTACTCTTGGAGAAGTGTCGACGACTTACGACGCTTCGCCACCTATAATATTAACCCTAATTAATGGACTTAGGAGATGTGTCAATGACATGCTTCCAGGTGCTTCGCATTGTTCATACAGTTAGATTGTCAGATGTCAAAGGAACCTTTTTGGCTTTATTTAGGCTTTGGATTATCTATCCTTTCCGATTCTATTTAACATCTGAGATGGTATGATACAGTAAATAAGGCGATGATCTGGTGTAATATCGCTATTTTGTTAATTTAACTTTGCTCAGAATCTTCCCTGCTCAAAATTGTGCCTTTTCAGCTAATTATATTAAAAATAACTAGGACTCGTCGTGGCTAGTATTCGTCATTATAACAGCTTAAATATACCCGTTTGTCGATAAATTTAGGCGCAAATGGAGCAGTCCGAACCTACCACAGAGTTATATCAAACCCGTCCTAGCTATTACCAGGTATTACCTAGTATTACATACCTGCCTAGTCCTACCTAGTATTACCAGTATTCGTCGTATAACAGCTTAAATATACCCGTTTGTCGATAAATTTAGGCGCAAATGGAGCAGTCCAAAGCTACCACCGAGTTGTATCAAACCCAACAACGTCCTAGCTATTACCAGCTATTACCTAGTATTACATA
Organism: Trileptium ribeirensis; assembly: GCA_030248225.1. Classification (NCBI taxonomy): domain Eukaryota; kingdom Metazoa; phylum Nematoda; class Enoplea; order Enoplida; family Thoracostomopsidae; genus Trileptium; species Trileptium ribeirensis. The sequence continues at coordinate 6,979 of JASANE010017281.1, forward strand.
CCTACCTAGTCCTACCTAGTATTAGCAGTATTCGTCGTATAACAGCTTAAATATACCCGTTTGTCGATAAATTTAGGCGCAAATGAAACAGCATGCCGAAGCCCGCCCGAGTTATATCAAACCCAACAACGTCCTAGCTATTACCAGCTATTACCTCTGGTATTACATACCTACCTAGTCCTGCCTAGTATTACCGTGTGGTCGTAAAACAGCTTAAATATACCCGTTTGTCGATAAATTTAGGCGCAAATGGGCATCCAGAAGCTACCACCGAGTTATATCAAACACAACAACATCCTAGCTACCAGGTATTACGCGTGTACATACCTACCTAGTCCTGCCTGGTGTACCAGGTATTCGTCGTATAACAGCTTAAATATACCCGTTTGTAAGGGATAAATTTAGGCGCAAATGGAGCAGCCTCCCAGAAGCTACCACCGAGTTATATCAAACCCAATAACGTCCTAGCTATTACCGCTATTACCGAGTATTACATACCTACCTAGTCCTACCTAGTATTACCAGTATTCGTCGTATAACAGCTTAAATATACCCGTTTATCGATAAATTTAGGCGCAAATGGACCAGTCCGAAGCTACCACCGAGTTATATCAAACCCAACAACGTCCTAGCTATTACCAGGTATTACCTAGTATTACATACCTACCTAGTCCTACCTAGTATTACCAGTATTCGTCGTATAACAGCTTAAATATACCCGTTTGTCGATAAATTTAGGCGCAAATGGAGCAGTCCGAAGCTACCACCGAGTTATATCAAACCCAATAACGTCCTAGCTATTACCAGGTATTACCAAGTATTACATACCTACCTAGTCCTACCTAGTATTACCAGTATTCGTCGTATAACAGCTTAAATATGCCCGTTTGTCGATAAATTTAGGCGCAAATGGACCAGTCCGAAGCTACCACCGAGTTATATCAAACCCAACAACGTCCTAGCTATTACCAGGTATTACCAAGTATTACATACCTACCTAGTCCTACCTAGTATTACCAGTATTCGTCGTATAACAGCTTAAATATGCCCGTTTGTCGATAAATTTAGGCGCAAATGGACCAGTCCGAAGCTACCACCGAGTTATATCAAACCCAACAACGTCCTAGCTATTACCAGGTATTACCAAGTATTACATACCTACCTAGTCCTACCTAGTATTACCAGTATTCGTCGTATAACAGCTTAAATATGCCCGTTTGTCGATAAATTTAGGCGCAAATGGACCAGTCCGAAGCTACCACCGAGTTATATCAAACACAACAACGTCCTAGCTATTACCAGGTATTACCTAGCATCACATACCTACCTAGTCCTACCTAGTATTACCAGTATTCGTCGTATAACAGCTTAAATATACCCGTTTATCGATAAATTTAGGCGCAAATGGACCAGTCCGAAGCTACCACCGAGTTATATCAAACCCAACAACGTCCTAGCTATTACCAGGTATTACCTAGTATTACATACCTACCTAGTCCTACCTAGTATTACCAGTATTCGTCGTATAACACTAAATATACCCAAAAAGGCGCAAAGGACCACGAAGCACCACCGAGAATCAAACCCAACAACCCAGCCCAGACCAACATCCCCACCCCTATAACAGTACTTTAACAAATATACCCGTTTATCGATAAATTTAGCAGAAATGGGACCAGTCCAAGCTACCACCAGTTTGAACGCGACAACGTCCTGCTTTACCAGTATTACCAGTTTACATCCTCCCTGTCCTCCTGTTCCTTTCGTCTTTGGTTCTCTTATCTCCCCTTTTCGATAATTTCGCAAATGGACCATGCCGAAGCTACTACGACCGAGTTATATCAAACCCAACAACGTCCTAGCTATTACCAGGTATTACCAAGTATTACATACCTACCTAGTCCTACCTCTATTACCAGATGGTCGATCGTCGGCGAGCCGTGTCGAAAATTCAGGCGCAAAGGACCATCCAGAAGCACCCCGAGATATCAAACACAACAACGCCAGCAACGAACCGACATACCTACCTAGTCCTACCTAGTATTACCAGTATTCGTCGTATAACAGCTTAAATATACCCGTTTATTGCGATAAATTTAGGCGCAAATGGACCAGTCCGAAGCTACCACCGAGTTATATCGTATTAAACCCAACAACCGTCCTAGCTATTACCAGGTATTACCTAGTATTAATACCTACCTAGTCCTACCAGAACAGATCCAAACAGCAAAATACCCAAAAAGGCGCAAAGGACCAGCCGAAGCACCACCAAACAAACCCAAAACCCAGCAACAGAACTACATACCTACCTAGTCCTACCTAGTATTACCAGTATTCGTCGTATAACAGCTTAAATATACCCGTTTATCGATAAATTTAGGCGCAAATGGACCAGTCCGAAGCTACGGCACCGATTATATCTAACCCAACAACGTCCTAGCTATTACCAGGTATTACCTAGTATTACATACCTACCTAGTCCTACCTAGTATTACCAGTATTCGTCGTATAACAGCTTAAATATACCCGTTTATCGATAAATTTAGGCGCAAATGGACCAGTCCGAAGCTACCACCGAGTTATATCAAACCCAACAACGTCCTAGCTATTACCAGGTATTACCAAGAATAACATACATACCTAGTCCTACCTCATCCGTATTCGTCGTATAACAGCTTAAATATACCCTTTTATCGATAAATTTAGGCGCAAATGGACCATACGAGCTACCACCGTTATATCAAACCCAACAACGTCCTAGCTAACCAGGATACCTCGACATACCCCGCCCTAGTATTACCAGTATTCGTCGTATATACAGCAAATTAAATATGCCCGTGTGTCGATTAATTTTGGCGCAAATGGACCAGTCCGAAGCTACCACCGAGTTATATCAAACCCAACACCGTCCTAGCTATTACCAGGTATTACCTAGTATTACATACCTACCTAGTCCTACCTAGTATTCCAGTCTCATTCGTATCCAGCTTAAATATCCCGTTTGTCGATAAAATTTAGGCGCAAATGGGCAAGTCCGAGCTCCTCCGAGTTATGGATTTAGAGCAAGCGTTGCCTTAGCTATTCCTGGTATTCCTAGTATTCTTCCTACCTAGTCCTCCTCCATTCCGTATTCGTCGTATTAACAGCTAAATATACCCGTTTATCGATAAATTTAGGCGCAAATGGACAAGTCCGAAGCTCCCCGAGTTATATCATACCCAATACTTCCTAGCTTTACCGACCAAGATACAACCACCTCTACCTAGTATTACCAGTATTCGTCGTATAACAGATTATATATTGATGTTTGTCGATATATTTAGGCGAATATGGACCAGTCCGAAGCTACCACCGAGTTATATCAAACACAACAACGTCCTAGCTATTACCAGGTATTACCTAGCATCACATACCTACCTAGTCCTACCTCGTATTCCAGTATTCCTCGTATAACTGCTTAAATATACCCGTTTATCGATAAATTTAGCGCAAATGCACCAGTCCGAAGCTACCACAGATATAAACCCAACAACGCCGCACCAGAACCGACACCCCGCCCCCACCAGACCAACAGCCACCCGAAAAGGCGAAAACCACAGAAGCCCACCGAGAAAAACCCAACAACGCCAGCAACCAGGAACCAGAACAACCCTAGTATTACCAGTATTCGTCGTATAACAGCTTAAATATACCCGTTTATCGATAAATTTAGGCGCAAATGGACCAGTCCGAAGCTACCACCGAGTTATATCAAACCCAACAACGTCCTAGCTATTACAACGTATTACCAACGATTACTGAACTACATATACCTACCTAGTATTACAAGTATTCGTCGTATAACAGCTTAAATATACCCGTTTATCGATAAATTTAGGCGCAAATGGACCAGTCCGAAGCTACCACCGAGTTATATCAAACCCAACAACGTCCTAGCTATTACCAGGTATTACCAAGTATTACATACCTACCTAGTCCTACCTAGTATTACCAGTATTCGTCGTATAACAGCTTAAATATACCCGTTTATCGATAAATTTAGGCGCAAATGGACCAGTCCGAAGCTACCACCGAGTTATATCAAACCCAACAACGTCCTAGCTATTACCAGGTATTACCAAGTATTACATACCTACCTAGTCCTACCTCAGTCTTACCGAGTATCGTCGTATAACAGCTTAAATATGCCCGTTTGTCGATAAATTTAGGCGCAAATGGACCAGTCCGAAGCTACCACCGAGTTATCCAAACCCAATAACGTCCTAGCTATTACCAGGTATTACCTAGTATTACATACCTACCTAGTCCTACCTAGTATTACCAGTATTCGTCGTATAACAGCTTAAATATACCCGTTTATCGATAAATTTAGGCGCAAATGGACCAGTCCGAAGCTACCACCGAGTTATATCAAACCCAACAACGTCCTAGCTATTTTCCCGGTATTACCAAGTATTACATACCTACCTAGTCCTACCTAAGTATTACCAGTATTCGTCGTCTAACAGCTTAAATATGCCCGTTTGTCGATAAATTTAGGCGCAAATGGACCCGGTCCGAAGCTACCCACGAGTTATCTCAACCCCAACAACGTCCTAGCTATTACCAGGTATTACCTAGTATTACATACCTACCTAGTCCTACCTAGTATTACCAGTATTCGTCGTATAACAGCTTAAATATACCCGTTTATCGATAAATTTAGGCGCAAATCGAACCATTTACAGAAGCTACCACCGAGTTATATCAAACCCAATAACGTCCTAGCTATTACCAGGTATTACCAAGTATTACATACCTACCTAGTCCTACCTAGTATTACCAGTATTCGTCGTATAACAGCTTAAATATGCCCGTTTGTCGATAAATTTAGGCGCAAATGGAGCAGTTGCAGAAGCTCCCACCGAGTTATATCAAACCCAACAACGTCCTAGCTATTACCAGGTATTACCAAGTATTACATACCTACCTAGTCCTACCTAGTATTACCAGTATTCGTCGTATAACAGCTTAAATATGCCCGTTTGTCGATAAATTTAGGCGCAAATGGAGCAAGTCAGAAGCTACCACCGAGTTATATCAAACCCAACAACGTCCTAGCTATTACCAGGTATTACCAAGTATTACATACCTACCTAGTCCTACCTAGTATTACCAGTATTCGTCGTATAACAGCTTAAATATGCCCGTTTGTCGATAAATTTAGGCGCAAATGGAGCAGTCCGAAGCTACCACCGAGTTATATCAAACCCAACAACGTCCTAGCTATTACCAGGTATTACCTAGTATTACATACCTACCTAGTCCTACCTAGTATTACCAGTATTCGTCGTATAACAGCTTAAATATACCCGTTTATCGATAAATTTAGGCGCAAATGGACCAGTCCGAAGCTACCACCGAGTTATATCAAACCCAATAACGTCCTAGCTATTACCAGGTATTACCAAGTATTACA
>JASANE010017284.1:0-40147 GCA_030248225.1 Trileptium ribeirensis
CATATATACCTTTAGATATAGTGGTCGTTACTCGATAAAGTTTAAGCTATTTAAATTTTTTTCGTCCTGTTGTAAGATGAGAGGCGTAAGCTACATAGTCGCAGGTTGTGTCATCTACATTTGCTAAAATTTAGGCTAACTCCAATTTCTTATATGAGCCTTATACTAAGCAAGAGACTAAGTCGGGAAACCCCCACATTAAGCTGTTCTATCTGAGGATATGACGTTGCGTCACTCCGCATAAGTTTGGCTGTTTTTGTATGTGTTTCCCTCAAAACTCATTCTCCTGGCGCTGGTAACGATTATTACACGCTGAAAATTTGAAACACACATATTTTCAGAGTAGAAACTTTTAAAAATCTACTTATTCTCAGTTCTTTAAGAAATTAATTCAGCGATGGATTGATTTCTTGTTAAAGATAAAAGCAAATAACAATGGAAGCAAGCAAGCGTTGGAAATATTATTTTGTCACAATAATTAATGTTTTTCCTATTAATTAGTATTGCCGATTTGCTATTTCTTATTAACAATCCGATTTGTTAGAGAATTCCCGATTTTTGGCTCAGCCGTCAGTTTGTGACGTGAGCTTTCATCGTTTGTCAGGCTATGCAGTTCAAGCTTACATTCAAACATTGCACACACATCGCAAGTCAGGGCTTCTTTTAACTTTATCAGTGGGGGGACAACTGACTGGATTTGCACCCCCCTTATACAGATTGGTCAAACAAATTTAATTTTATATTTAGACAAATCAACAAAGTTTTGGCCAAGTACATTAACGCTTACAGGGCGATTTGAAAGAATATTATTAAACGCGCACATGTCTCATTTTGCTCTATATATCCTGTATCACGCTGTCACGTATGTCAACCTAAAATTCTCGGTTTCTTCGCAGAGGCGTTATCAAATGGTTTTCACAATAGTGTCACAGTCTATCCACTACTTACAAAAGTCATGAGTAATTGCTTTCTTTACAGCCATTCCGCTGCAGTAAACACCCACATAGAAGTGTCGCTCGAGCACTTTTGTATTTTATTACTGTTGTGACACTATTTTATTTAAAAAATGGTTTCATTTTAAACACAAACTTCTGAAAGTTGTACATTCAGGTGGGACAACTCATTTATTTATGAATTCGCTATAAATGTTACAAATACAGATTTAATTTTCAGAAAATATTAGTATCAATTAGAATTAGTCAGTGTTGTAAACTTTATATCAACTAGTGTGATTAATCTGTCTCCATTATTACTGTGAATATCAGTATCTAAACATTATGAATTACACGGTATTATTGAACGAAACAGTGCTGGCGAACGCAACCACCTACTTGACCGAAACTCATGATAACGCCACAAATAGAATTGCAGCAGCCACCACCACACATCATGGTCATTTGACAAATCTAACTTATTGGAGCAATACTTCGTATAATATCGAAAATTCGACAAATACAACTAGCGATATAGAATTAGCTCAGTCATTTCTTGATACACAAGCATCTGCTGGCGTTGTGAGTGTTGTCGTTTTAGCAACAATATTGTCTCTTTCGTGGACGTTATGTGTTGTCTATTTGCTGCACGATTTTTTCTGTCAATCCAACGTTATTTCGTCGGCAAAAAACGCCTGCAAGTGTGTTGGTAACAAGACCAGCTCTGATTCTCGCGGAACGGCCAAGATGGGACATAAAAGTGGACCGCCGCTTTGTTGCGGATGCGCTAGGCAAATTAGCCGTCATCCAAGAACCAATTCATTGTCGAGTTACCATAAAATGATTCAATCTGTTGATTCAACAGGATTCGAAGATGTGCTATTGTCGAAAGCAGGCCCCAGTTCTGGCAAAACGACCGAGAACGGCCACACCACGCCCTCTCGTCAAGACCATAACAGATGGACAGATTCTCCTCGTGATTTGGATAAATATGATCAGCAGAGCCTACGATTAGTTGAAACGATTCAGATTCCGGCCGAGTGTTATTTATCACCAGAAAGTCTCCAAGGATTAAATAACAACAATAATAATAGCCCTGACGACTTACAGTCAACACCCAGAATCGCAGATTACGACAATTTGGACAGCCCTACTGATCAAATTTTCTTACTTCCCAGGCAGGAAACGCCCAGGGAACGTTCGTTAGCGAGCAATGATCCTGGAGCATACACAGGACATTTAGCAACAATATCTGGTAGACGAAGCTCAGTGGCGCACTTCCAAAGAAATGTCGATGACCTTCAAATTCAAACACAATCCGACACTCGAAATAACGCCCGATTGAGCGAACCGGTACGAAACATTGAAGAACATAGATTTTAATCATCGATCGGATATATCCGACAAGATCGAAGTGTGGAAGCATAGTTTTTTTAGTGATTTTCAGTAACTCTCCTTTTCAAGTCTACTGGTTGATAATGTGAATTTAACGCAATTAATGAGAAGTAAAAATGCCACAAAAATAAGAATACTCCTCTAAAGGATTGATACATTTCAGCTTTTAATAGAAATTTTTGGTTTTACCAAGAAAAGAATACAAGTTATATATAAAACGTGGCCATTCCTTGGGTTATAACTATCATCAGTCATACCTGGGATATCACGGATTGTTGTCTATGTTTTGCGCTGGTGGAAGATAGGACGATAATGGTGTTGCAGCTAATGTTGCAGGGAAACTAAACAATATTTGTTAACTTATGTTGTCGAATATCGTATTGACTTGTCCGTTAGACAATTAAATTTGTTGATTTTCCACCGATGCACAAATAATTCTTTCTTTTATTTAACTCTTTCTTTTTTAAACCAATGTATATTTCGTGGAATCTTGAAGAAACTTTCGCCGCGACCGGGGACCCAACTTGGATCGTTTTGTTGTGGGCCTCGTGGGCTAACAACTACGCTATCTGAGAGCTCTTGCTCGATTTCTTAAGTAGCCGAGCAAAGCGAGTGACTAACAGTGCACGTGCAAACACACACCACACGACAGACTCGATTTGTACATCGCTGTGAAATGTACGTTGTCAAAAATGCGTAAATTTACGAAAGAAAGGGCTAATACATCGAATCCTGCCTAAACTACTAATACAACTGCTTCCGCGGTTACACTTTGTTCGTTTAAAGTTTTCTTTTAATATCAGATGTATGTTTACATGCCACATTAGTATCAATGCCAACAACAGGCTTGGAATGCGGTTATTAACAGCGATGTTTATTTATTTATCACAGATTATAATTACGGTTATAGTCTTATGTTTACAAGGGCATTGAAACTACTGGGTGGATTTCCAGTTTGCTATAGCAAGTGATTTTGATGGATTTCTGAGAAGAGTATAACAATTCGTGAAATGACCGGAAGCATCAGGCACCACATGATCCAGTTCTACATTTTCCTCTCCAGTTTTGGGGGTAACCCCTGCATTCGGAGTTCCTAATATTATCAATAAAAATTTGTTCAGAACCCAAATTATTTTGTGAGACGCCTTTTCAACAAATGCAATTTTGTTCGTCCTCCGAGGTTTTCAAATTGAGTATAAATGGTCCCTCCAAAAGTGATAAGACACGTCGGATAATTTTTTATCTACGATAACCTGGTACCCAAAAGTCAAGGCAGAGAGCGGCAATTTGAACATTCTATGCTATTCATCATAACAGGTAGCGAATTGTTTGCAACTGATGTGGATATGCAAAGTCTAAAACATTTCGAAGGAATATTTTGACGGTTGCCTGCGTGGAAAAAAGCAGAAGAACTATGTTTGGTACGAATAATTCAAAACAAAGAAATTCTATAGCTCCATTAATGTACATATTTGGCAAAAAATATTCATACATAACGGTTACCAGACGGTAATTCAGGTATCACAATGCACAGTCCGACTAACCCAACGTACTACCGTTAGCCTTGTTTTGCGATTAAGTAAATATGTAATTTTTGCGCTGTAGACTTAGCAGCTTAATCCCATCCATATTTGGATGCATATTTCTTCTTAAAGCAACATCCATATCAATCAGCAAATGGATGCTATGCAGTAATGATTTGTTGTACTATAATCATATAGATTTTTGTCTGCGGTCTCGATAAAATTTTACTATTTGTGTGTTTATGTAATAAAGTCCGAGTGGACGAATTTAATCCCACCTCCATAAAGTAGACCATGTACAACGAGTACATTTTTGCATTTTTATATACAATATATTGCAAAAGTTACGATCATACAATTTCGTACACATACAGTATCAATTACAGATGTTGAATATTTCAGACTGAAAGTGGTGAAACTATTAAAATGATGTTACCCAATTGCTTCAGTATAGCCGCAATAGTACTCATGTTGGCAGTAATTTCAGCCGAACTATTTCCAATCAATTTGGACAATGCTTCGCGGTACATTGGTCTGTCCACCTGGTCAATACTTTTTCATACCTGTACGAACGATATATACCTAACCTGTGCCGTAAAGCAATGAAGATTAAATTTGACTTCTAGCAAAATTCGGCAGCTGTTTATGATGTAGAGTATGTTTGGGAGTTTTCATCAAATTAATAACTAATGATGTCGACCGAGGTATAAATCCCGATTTAATTGTCACCCGAACCTTCTTAATATAGTGCATTGTCAGTGGCCCACATAAAAATGTGTATTTGGCATTATACAAAAACCAGTTTTTGAGCGGTAAACATTGGCATTTATGACCATTGCTTTCTGCGACCTAATGTTCATTTCTTGGTTGAAAATATTATTTTGCTAAACGATCGTACGCCTAAATCTAAGTAGGCATTTTTTGAAAAAACATACTAATTTTTTAAATATATCAATCAGTGCTAAATGTTTACCAACCCTTTTGCGACAAAATCTGAACGACATATGTTATCACTTTTGATCAACCATTTCCAGAAAATAAAAAAGTAAGATCCAGTAGGTATTGTAATGCTTCAACGATTATGCTATACATAACCGTAGGTACCACCGTTGTCCATTGATTTATCATTACGAGCTGTCCATAATATTTTATGATCATGGGTGTCGACATGGTGTAGGGGGTTACACCCCTAAGGTCGTACCGCCCAAACCATATTTACCCCCATACCATATGCAATATTTACGTCCTGAAGGTTCGGCACCCCTCCCCACGCCCCCAGACAGCTAGAAATTTTAGCAAAAACTGGGGCATATTCGCAAAAATTGAGTACAATTGGCAAAAATGTCTGGGTCTACCCTGAAGATTCCGTTCCGACGACTTCCCCGCCCCGCCGACAGTCTACCCTCCCAGGCCGACGGACCTTCGACGTCTATGTAGTATGATGTTTTGCTAGTTCAGTGGTGGTCCAGCGCTGCATATTTATATCCAGGCGGTAATTCGAATCCTGATTACTCTTACTATTGAAATTGCTATACATTTCTCGTAATGGCGAACTATAGCCGGATCACATTGCTGCAAACTATTTCGAAGCTCTAAGTGCTCGGATAGTTGAGAAAACTCGAAAAGAAAAATAAATATTAAAATTTGATAAATAAGTAATTAGTAATAAATTGAAGTAAATTACAATGAATGCAAGAAATGGCCGAGCAGTAATGCGGCGGTTACACAAATCGATGGCTGTTGTTTAGATCAGCAGTAAATCCTGTTTTATCTTTAAGGCCATTAAGAATAAAAGTACTTTAAACTATGGAACAGATAAGGTGCAAGTGTATCGGCATATGGTTATCAGTTGTACTTTCGTATCACTCACTACATATTTTTATCAATTGAAATATTGCAATTTCGTAATACTGTAGCGAATATAAACTGCTGAGCCATGTTTTTCAACAGAAAGATATCGCTCGGCCCTAGTTTACTTTTCACAGCTATGCTTGTACAACTGGCTTTCAAGGACTGTCTCGAGTTAGAAACCAAGTTTCAGCTCACTTACTGCGTTCCTTCACATCAATGTTACACCTACAATTTATCGATCACAACATACCATGTCATGAAATAATTTACATATTACATATTGGTATTTTTGCTCGGCAAGATAAATTAATTGCAATTGAAAATAAATGAGCAATGAGAGTTTGTTTTAAGTATATGTCATAGTATATATACGAAATTGCAAAATGATTTTCGAAACAGGCTCTGTTCTGTTGTAGCAATGTATACACCGTGTGAAATTGGTGCAGGCAGTTTGAGCGTTTTGCTTAATGAAAATCTGTGCCTTAATTCGAGTAGCCAAAATTTGAACTATGATTTGGCTAACCCATTATCTCGGATTCACACATCATACAGCGTTGATGCGTCGCGCATTGCACAACGATGCGCTGACCGCGCTTGTCGCGGGGTGCGCATTTGTTAATGATATGGTATTTGCTCTAAGGATAAGAAACGAAGCAACAATTGCTAAATAGCTTAATGACTACGTACGAGACTCGCAGCCAAACCATCACGGCTACAAAGGCAAAAGTTAACTAAGCATTCTGTATGAAATACATATTAATTTATTCGCGAGAAGATTTAAGATAAGTAGCTAATAGCATTTTGTAATGTTCCTCGTTTATACCAATTCCAAAAAAATATTATCTAAGGATAGGTGGGAAATTTTCGTGTCCTAAAATATTATTTACGGCTTAATTGAAAATTTTATAGCGTTGCGCCCTTAATCGTTAAATTATTGGAATTGCAATCTGGTAGGTTATTACCGTTGGGTGTCTATAATAGGTGCATGTATACATTAATTCAACAACACAATTATGATCCCTTTTTCATGTTTACACCAGAAGGTTCGGTGAGCACGATAACTTTACCAACTATGTTTTGAAAATAGCTATGGACTACGACCCTTCACTCACAAACTCACCCTTCATTCAGACGTTTAAACTCTTAGGTCAAAATTTGAGCTAAAAATTTGATCAAAATTTAAAATAATTTTTTTGCACTTTTGGCAAATTTGAAAGCGTTAACACAGGTCAAACTTTTGTAGAACATAACTTTAGCAAAGAGCAAATTTCGAAATATTTTTGTGTCCAAAAATAACAAAACATTGCAAAAATATTGAATCATCGCGACATGCCATATTTTTAAATTCCAAATGTGTCCCAGCTTCGTCCACATTTTGAATAGTAAAGAGTTAACTAAATGCAACATTTTTGACATAATCTTTTTAATATGACAACATAACGTAAGATATTTTATTTCTTATGTTTTACTTAATGATGTAAAAATTATTGTATCACATTTTTTGCATAAATTTTATACTTGCTGGGACTGTATAAGATACAAACATCAATAACTGTAAAACTGGTAAAACTTAATTTAGGTTAAAACAAACGATAAGAAACGTTACCTATCAATTACATTTTAAAGAAACATTATTTGTTCAATCTTCTTAACTGCATCCAGCCGCGGAGATTATATTTCTTTTTGCATTGATATGAAAAATTTAGGGAGAACAAATTAGCAAAAATGTTCCGTAATACACTCGAAAACGTTTAAGGAAAAGTGTAACACGTGGCTCTGCGGTGCTTACACGAACTTCATAAATATCAAACTACATTGCAGAACTTTATTACTTGTTTTGTATTTCAGTATCACTATAGAATTTGATTAGCGAGCTGGAATAACCCGAGGCTTATTCGATCCGGTTTTACAACTCGATCGATAGGTTTGAAGTGTTTTCCCTCGACAAATATGCGCTCTATATGCCGTTTCCAATGGTAATGTCTTACATATTGACCAGCCCGCCCGTGACGACGTGCCCAAGGTGAGCCTTGACTTGCTGCTGATTCGTCCAGTTGGCCATAATTGGGCGGATTTTCGTCTGGGTCGTAACCTGTGTAAAATGAATTATTCAACGATTTATTTTGCGGTTTGAGGCAGGAACTAAAGAGAATTTAAACTTTCAATCATTGTTGTTTCATCAAGACTACAATTTCAAAACATACTTATCTTCCAACTTCATGTTGCAAACTATGTTATAAAAATTACTGTTGATTCTAAACGGGCGTGACATTGTTATCATTTGTCGATTTGTGGTTTATAAGCGTAGTTATTTTCCAAATCGAACGATCACATGTAATAAAGCCACAATATGTCAGCATAACGTATGACTGCAGAAGTGAAATTTTACGTTTCGGCCAAGATATTCTACAATATGTTCCACAGCAATTGTGAATAAAGAGGGTTGATGTGAGCTACGAAGACATAATATGTTACCAACTAAAAATTGTTTTAATTAAAAATCATACATTAAAATTACATATTTTAATGATTGATAGCCTAATTTGCAAGAGCATATATGAAGATATATTATACAGTGCGTTTGAAGTGCTACCATAAAGACGTGGAACTTGATTTTGCAGTCGGTTTGCTTTGATATCTCACTGGATAGTGTATAATTGTTAGTAAGTCTTTATATTGCGAGAAACCTCATTTGGTGGCAGTGTAAACATATATTGTTTGCACGTTCAACGTTGCGTATTTGAGATGACATAACGATAAATGCGTAGTTTATTGTTCGGTGTTGTGAACCTTGAAAAGCATAAAAAGTTGTATTTCAGGAAACTCATTTGCACACTCATTTGATTAAAATAAAATAATTATTGAAACTTTTCTACCAGCGCTGTTTGGTCGAACATGCAAACTCAACGCAGTGAGCACTAATTTGAAGACGCTAATGTTATCGATACTAGGAATTGTTTTCAACTGCCGTGAATAATTGTGAAAGAATATTTTAACGGTTGCTTGAGTGGAATAAAAGTCAGAGAAATAACGTTTGGTATGAATAATTCTAAATATAGAAAAAATTCTATAAACCAAGAAATCTACATCCATGGCATAAAATATTCGTTATAAACGGTCACCAGACCGTAATCCAGGTATTATAATGCACAGCCAGACACACCGAGCATTATTCTATCATTATCCTTATTTTGCGATTAATTATATGTGTAATTTTTGGATTATAGATACAGTAGCTTAGTATGCACAATCAAAAGTAGTATTGTATTGCTTTTTGCAAGAATTCTTAAGCGGTCCGAAATAAGTAGCATATTTTTTGTTATAATCATATCCAAATCAATCACCAAATGGATGCTATGCAGCGATGATTTGTTGTACTATCATCGTATGATTTTGTTCTGCGATCTCGTTAAAATTTTACTTTGTTTTTGTAACAAATATATTTCGGCATATAATATATTTATTGTAGATAAATTATAATGATGCTATGCGGTATACAACAGCATCAATTATAAAAGTCGAAAAGTTAAGATTGGAGTATTAAAGCAGTTAATACCACATAAATTACCCAATTGTTTCAACATAGGGGCAATTGTCCTCATGTTGGCAACGATTTCAGCCGAAAATTTTCCAACCCATTGTGTTAACGCATCGCGGTATATTGGTTTATCGACCTGATCTGTGCTTTTTTCGTTCCTGAAATAAACATTACACACATAACATCTACGATAAGCAATAGCATCGCGGTATATTGGTTTATCGACCTGATCTGTGCTTTTTTCGTTCCTGAAATAAACATTACACACATAACATCTAAGATAAGCAATAGCATCGCGGTATATTGGTTTATCGACCTGATCTGTGCTTTTTTCGTTCCTGAAATAAACATTACACACATAACATTTACGATAAGCAATAGCATCGCGGTATATTGGTTTATCGACCTGATCTGTGCTTTTTTCGTTCCTGAAATAAACATTACACACATAACATCTACGATCAGCAATAGCATCGCGGTATATTGGTTTATCGACCTGATCTGTGCTTTTTTCGTTCCTGAAATAAACATTACACACATAACATCTACGATAAGCAATAGCATCGCGGTATATTGGTTTATCGACCTGATCTGTGCTTTTTTCGTTCCTGAAATTAACATTACACACATAACATCTACGATAAGCAATAGCATCGCGGTATATTGGTTTATCGACCTGATCTGTGCTTTTTTCGTTCCTGAAATAAACATTACACACATAACATCTACGATAAGCAATAAAGAGTGAATTCGACTTGAAATATAATTCGGGCAGCTATATAACGATGTAGAATAGGTATGACACTTTTCGTCAACCCATGTATTACATGTCGCGATTTGATAACCACTGCAAACTTCGTCGTATACTGTGTTGCGGATTGTGCGTCTATAGACATTTATTTGGTAGTAGCGTAGGGGTAAACATAGGCATTTATAACAATTGCTTTCTGCGAAGTAATCTTCACTTCTCGGTCAGAAAATCCTATTTAGCTGAACGATGACACGCCTGTATTCGAGCAAACTTATGGTGACCCCACAACCATCCGATGTTGTAAATTCGCACAATTACAAACGCTTTTTGGTCAGCTAAAATCCAGCGTTTAAACTGTTGGTGAAATCTCTGTTTTGCTAATGAAATCCTGGGATTTTGTGTTCTTGAAAATTATTACACATATTTTTGAGGAAAAAATTGTTGAATTTTAAATAAGCCGGTTTTCGAACAGAAAATTTGATGAATATGAATTAAGTTGATTCTCGAACATCAAAAGCTTAACTGTAAGATCGATTTGTTTATGATGTCACTGTTGCATTAAATTTCATCGCGAACACTGCAAATCCATCTGCAGATCTGACAGCAATTATGGCACTTAATTTCTTCAAAATGAAGGTCGCCAAAATTCGATTCATGCACAAGGCATAATTTACAGCATTTTTATTTTATATTGCCAATTTTTGGTTAACGAAAAACGGAATAGAATGAAACATTTTTCCCGTAACAAGGGTTTGTGATTCGACATTGATTGTTACAATACAGGATGGTTGTTGGGGTCAACTGAAAACTTTACCAGCGCACTAAAATTATGCACACTTGATTTTATATTAAAATAATTTTTTAGAACATCCTAATCTTTGCTAAGAGTTTTTAAACCTTTTTGCTCCGAATTATGAGTCTGTGCCTAGACAAAATATGGCATTAAATTTGACCTGCCATTGGCAAGGAATATTAAAAGGTAAGATCCAAATGGTGTAGTAATGTTTCACACTAGATGCCTGCATTGTCCATTGGTGTTTCATCGCGAGACGGATACATGCTAATAGTCGGGGATACGGGAATTATCAAACGGAGGCGCCGGACTCTTATCGGCGCGAGGTGCTGACACCTCGCTCCACCCGTCCCATCTCCCGGCAGGTGCCTTAAAGTATTCCCCGGCTGCTGCTCGAATCCCCCTGCCCGGGTAGGCGGCCCAACGCCACTTCCCCGCGGACAAGCTGACCCCCTTTCCAGCTCACACCTTGAGCATGTATACATAACCTGATATTTGGATGTAATCTAATGGAGAACGGGCGCGACATATATACTTACCTTTAAGAGGTAAAATAAATTTTGATCGGACGATTCAAATTACTGTAGAATATAAAATCTTTTAAATTGTGGAATATAGACGTTGCAGCGATTTGCATCCGGACCACATGACGGTAAACAACTTCGACGCTATAATAGCTCAGGTGCTTAAGGAAGGAAGTTTGAATGGAAAACTTTAAGTGATAAATGTTGGCGAAATCTAAACATTGTGGATCAAACGGTGATTCGGTTTCTAGTATAAATTTTCATAAAATTTATACTAAAGTACTATATAATTTGCGGTTATATGCGAGTGATGTGTGAAACTCGTCGCGAATGACCTTTTTTATGGTCGAATGTTTAGTATTTGTATGCTACTGACATGCCATTGGTGACGCAAGCTGCCCGTACGGGACGCGGAGAATCTTTGTAAGAAGAAACACACGGCTGCGAACTTTAACAATATATGAAATATTTCGTTTACTTAGGTTTTCCCAAACAACTTTCTCTTTAAAATAAAAACAAAAGTGTCAAATGTTTAACGGGGAACGGGAGCTCCCCAAACTGATCCTGCAAGAACTCCGCGCCCTTATGCTTTACGATAGCTTATAGGTGTGTGACTCAGTACAGAAGAGAGTTTCCGCCTTCTGGTCTTAGTGTTAAAAAGTAGGAACGGCACATGTCACCTTTAGGAGCCGGACTTTATAACGTTAGAAAAAGAGCTGCTTAGAGCTGGATGTTCGAAGGGCTGCAGCTCCCCGAAATATACTTAAGCTTAGTACATAACTCATATAGGCACCTTAGCTTAGGCTAAGACTAAGGCCTAGGCTTAGTATATCGAGAACGGCACAGCATGCACTTCATTCCCGCCACTAAAAGTTAAATTGGCCGTAGGAGCCTCGCGCGATAACAACCAACGTTGTTTAGCAGATGATATAGGTCCCCCGATGTGCTTACCCGTTCACCCCAAACGAAGAGGAAATGGGTCACTCCCATACACCCACACCACTGAGCTATCAGTTGAGAGTGTCTCTTTAGCTGGTGATGACAAATAGACCTGAACCAAAGGGCATCCTCCGTTACAACACGTGTTGGGATAATTCTGTCTTCGACCTGTCGGATAATCCTGAGGTCTGTATGAACACAGCTAATTCAATTTGGTAGAAAAACGTGAAGTACAGCAACCTCATCTTAAAAATTTTGTCTGAAAATTTTGGCCACGAGGTTTGCCACCGGGTCTGTATGGCCGAAGTCACTAGAAGACCACATAAGTTTAAGAACAGTGTTCAGTTCTAAACTCCATGAAGAATTCTGTTATACCGATGTTATACGTTCGGATCTGCCATTCAGTTGCAGCTAGTCATGAATATGGTAGACGCATTTTGATTTGAAACGAAAAGATACCGGGCTGCAGCTGGAACAGCTGAAAGAGACAGCTCCTAACTTCAGGAATGTAAAAGCCATGGAAAACGAATTGTGACGCGATCCGCCGTTACGAAAAAACGCTTGCGTTCTAAGCCAACCCAACCCTTAGTAACATATGACACAACGCTTGTACGTGCCTCGGCTCGCGCTGGATGCAGAGCCGTGAACTCACTACGGCCCAAGTTCAGCCTACACAAATGGCCGATAAATTTTTCGTCAACGTCTGCTTATGCGGCGTTCTCGTTATAATGTCCCCGCTGTTTGGAACTTTTGTCCCCCTGTAGTCGTGACTCTACTGTATAGACAGTCAGGGTGACACCCACACTGTAAATACATTTCCGAGGGTGTGCGACACACCCTAACTACTACACTTTTTCTTTACAGTGTCGTACACACCATTAGCTACCAATTTGGCACGAATTAACTGTAACATACACCATCTGTATCTAATACGGTTTATTAGTCAAATGTGCTGAGTAGTTTTTTTTTAATTCTAGATATTTGTATTTCGGTCATATGAATGTTGATGAAATAATGCCGTACACTGTCAATAAACACAGTATGCTTGAGATTGTCGCAATATCCTTAGCTAGATTTATAGATAGCACAATATTGAAGCCGAACAAATGAGAAACGGAAGTTCAAATATTAAGTATCGGAAAGATCTGAAATAAATTTTCAGTATCGGAAGGTCTCAAAGTTTAGGGATGATTTTTTAAAAGAGGAAATTAAAAGTACGAGCATTGATAATATCCAGAAAAGTAAAATCTAGAGCTTCAACGAAGCACCTTTAATTTCATAAAGTCAACAAAATGATAAAGCAAAATTCTGTCGGAAACGAAACAAAACAGTAAATAAGCATTTTATGTTCAAAACAACCTTGGAGTTTTGCAAAACGGAAATGAACGGTCCCAAACGTATTGAGCAACGAGACAGATCCCTACGGCCCAGACGCATTTACCAAGTAACCACACCGAAGTATTACAAAAAATTTACAGACGATACACAGACGTAAGCATGAAACGAATGAATACACACCTAACACGCAACAGTAGCACAATGTGTGTAGTACAATTTTCTACCATCGCACAAACCTGGAGTGCTCAAACCATAATATGTCAGCAATTGGCGATACGTCCTAATGTAAAAACGCGACGGTTGTGACAGAATGCGTCTTTTAGCCTGGGACGCCTTTCGGTAACAAATGTTTCCTGATTTACTTTAAATTGGAATTTTAATGCATATATATAGACAATAGATAAATAACTTAGTATAGATAATTTATCATACATAAACACCTACAAGAACAGAGAACAGGCTAGATTTGATTCTTGGCCGAAATCTTTACAGGGTTTAACGATTGAATTTACACTGTGTTGCACACATTTTACAGCCTATCACTTTACATCAGTTAAACCGGTCCTGAAACGAACTATACCGAGCACTGCGTTGCGGGAAGTGAAATATTAGACTTTTTCAATTTTTATTTGTAGTTAATTTAAATTGAAATTTACGAACTGATCATGTCCTGGTATCTTCTGTTTATTGAATTGTTAGCGTTGTTCGGTTAATCACATCAAACTAGAAGAAATTTAGCATTAAATTACGTTTGAATGTGTCGTACTGCAACTAAATTCGGCGAATACTGCAAGATTGTACGTGTGTTGTTCTTCGTTCATTTGTTGAGAGGCCTTTAATTCCGAAATATATCAATGACTAGTAAACATAACTTTAGCCCGAACGTACGGGGTTCAATTCCTCGGAGCGATCAATTATCGTTCATGAATATTCCAAATGCTAATGAATTCGGTACGTGTAGTGTTAATCAAAATTTAGTACACCGCATGTTATATTTAACACTCACAGTTCTGTTCAACAACAAATAGTTACGTAATAATCTGTTTCACTACAACTAAATTCAGCTAATACTACACGATTGTATGACTGCGGATGTTCGCTCGGTTTAAAAACCCGAGCAAGAGCTCCAAAATAGCTCAATGGCTAGTAAAGGTGCTTTCGCAGAGCGTTTGGGGTTCGTTTCTTCACAGTGACCAATTATTGTTCAACGATACTTGCAATACAAATTATTTCAGCTGAAAATTAAATACACGCTATGTATAATCCTTTCAATGTTGCAGTTGTTCGACTAAAAATAACGCCAAATTAATGAGTTGAAACACATTCGAATTCATAAAATAAAATTTACAAAGCGAATAGAACTTTGAAAGGTAAATGTGCAAGTTCAGGAGTAGAAAAAGTTTATAATTGGATAACATCCGGCACTAAATATTTGAGTTGTGTTATTCGCAGAAAGCTATTTTTAATTTTTACATTTTAAGAGGCCCAATATTTTTGAGCATAGCTTAAATATTTAATTTCGAACGCCATCGAATTGTAAACTATTTCTGTTCTGAACTTGTAACATTTACCTTTCAAAACTTTATTCGAATTGATAAGATCATATTTATAAAAAAACTGGGTAATTGCAATTAGGCTCTAGACTTGAATCAGATAGAGGAGAAGTATTCATTTAAGTGTGATAGAATTGCATATGTTATTGTTGGAAGAAGGGAAGCTGAAATATTTTTGGTTAATAATGTTCATACGCAGATGTAAGTATAGGTTATTCGGGTGAGTCTCTGTCATCCTTATTTTAGTTTAATTATGGCGGTGTCTAGAAGAGAATTTCTGTGATGTTTTTTGATCGTTGAACATTTGAAAAGATACTCATTTTTATTGCGGAACGTATGATGACTAGAAACGCGTTATGAGGGTAAAACATGGAGTAAAGT
This sequence comes from Trileptium ribeirensis, assembly GCA_030248225.1. Lineage (NCBI taxonomy): Eukaryota > Metazoa > Nematoda > Enoplea > Enoplida > Thoracostomopsidae > Trileptium > Trileptium ribeirensis. Next base: position 15,519 of record JASANE010017284.1, read on the forward strand.
AGTTGTGGTGATGTGTTTTCTTAACATTTACAAATTACTATAATAGCCATAAACATGAGCATTAACATTTGTTGGCGTTTCAAGATGTAAATGTGGTGCTACAAATTGATGACAAAATTGTCAGAACACATGTCGTCCTTTATCGGTGTGGTAGCTTTAATCGTAACTGTGTCGGTGTCATATTGTGGTTATGTCGATTGGTACAATATTTCCACATCAATATATGGCCGACAGTAAGTAAATCAAATCATCCAAATTGCCAGCAGCATGCTAATGGTTAACGATTTTCTCCACAATATATACAAAATCGCGTTGGATGCGTGAATAAAGACAAACTATTTGCACATATTGCCTTTCACGTCAGTCGACTACTACTGCCATGCATTCTAGCTAAATTTGCTGTGGGTCAGCTGAAGACATGCGAGGAGATGTACGCTCTGCAAACGTATATATGCTAGACAACGTCTAAAATTTATACAGGGAGGTTGGCTAATCCCTAGTGTATTGGCAAGGACCACTACCTGCATATCACCGGAACAGAAGAGCTAATTTACCGCACGTCCAACGATAGTCGAAAATTCTAACTTTGATAATATAATTTTGCTTCCGATAAACTTTTCATGATGTAGCACCGATTCGTCCCATGGAAGATCCAAGAAACGAAGAAGTGCATTTAGTTGGTCGCGTGGGTACAGCACCAGTTGTTCGTAGTAAATTGGAAAGCATCGAGCTTGACCTGTAAATTTTAAACCTTGGAAATAAGATTTGTATTTCTTCGAGAAACGTAGGCTTAGTATAAGGGTTATTTTGAGGGAATGTATAAAAAAATTCATTTTACAAATTCCCACAAAAAATGGGAAAATTGCGAAAATTCAATTAAGATGGAAAACAGAATTTGGGGAAACTGGAAATATGAGAAAGTGAAATTTGAGGGAATAATAAAATTCCCACGGGAATCTACAAAATATTACTTTCACAGTACCCACAGGCAACGCTAAAATTAGGAAAATTCAATTAAATTGGGAATCTGGGAATTTGAGAAATCTAAGAAAGTGGGAATGGCGGAAACTGCTAATTCGCAAATGCCCACGAGAATCTAAACATTTCACTTCCCAAATTTCATGGGGAACGAAAAAATTGCAGAAATTTCAATTAAATTGGGAAACTGGGCATTTGGAAAAAATAATAATATGAGAAAGTGGAAATTTGAAAACGTGGAATTTGGGAAGCCGGGAAAATCCAAATTCATGCGGGAATATAAAAAATCAATTTCCAGAATACCCACGCGAATTGAGAAAATTGCACAAATGCAATTATATGGGGAAATCGGAATGCAAGAAACTGGGTATTTGGAATAGTAGCAATTTGGGCAATGGAAACTCCAAAATTCCAACTGGAATGTAAAAAATGTATTTTCCCAAATTACTATGGAAATTTGGAAAATTTCACAAATTGCTATTAAATTGGGAAATGGGAAATTTGAGGAAACTGGGAATTCGCGATGGCGATATGGAAATCTGGTAATGTGGAAACGAAAATTGGAAATTTAGGAAACTAGGAATATCAAAGTCGTACACTAGAAATACGTGGAATTTTTGAAATTGCGAAGCTGGCGATTGTCGTAAACTACAAGAATGCGAATTTGAGGATATTGACATTTTGCGAAAGTGGAAACTAAGAATCCTGTAAAATTAAGAATTTGAGACTGAATTTAAGGCCTATATTTTATGGCTTATGGTCAAGTCTAGTTAAGTTTTAGTCTATCTTAGATAAGCTTTAGAAGACACCACAGGCTTAGGTTTACACTAACACTAAAGTTTAGAAACATTGACTAGATCCAAGCCTTAGACCGCGCCCAAGCGTAATCTATATGGATAAGGCTAAACCTATTCTTTAGCCTAAAGCTAAGCCTTAGACTAATACTATGTTTTAGACTAAGAAAAAGTTGTAGCATCTCACTACGCTAGCATACATAGCGTAGCTGAACACGCTGTGATCGGGGCCTGTGGTGTAATGGTAGCGCGCTAATCTTGCAAGCTAGAGATCCCGGCTGGTCCAATGAATGATCGATCGTGGATCTTTTCAAAGTCTTTACAATGAGCTTAAGTTTTAGACTAAGCTTTGACTGCACTTATGCCGTAGCTAAGCCTAAGCCTAAAGCCAAGTCTTAGCCCAAGCTTTACACTGAATATTAGCCTTCGATTGAGGTTAAGCTTGGAAATAAGCCACAACGATTTAGACTAATCCGAAACCTTCAACAAAACGTAAATCTCAGACAAGAATGTAAGCCGTAGAATCAGACTAAGCAAACCTAAGCCTTAAAATGATGCTATACCTTATACTAAACTAAACTAGTCTACTGAACTAAACTACGCGTTAAAGCTTAAGATCAAGGCTATGAGTTTCGAATAAGTCTAAGTCATAGAATTAGACTAAGTCCACGCCTTAAAGTAATGCTAAGCCTAAGCTTTAAACTAAGGCTACCCTACATCTTAGACTAAAGCTGACCCTTGAAATAAGATTCAACATTAGACTAAGCTTTAGAACAATCCTAATCCTTAAACTTTCCCGTAGCCTTTAGGGAATTTGATATATTCTAATGGAAAGTCGGGAAATTGAAATTTTACGCATTCCTGAGAGAATTTGGGAAATCCAAATTGTCTAAATTCCCGCGGAATTTTGGGAAGTTCCTTAAGGTTACTTGGGCCAATACTGGGATGAGGTCAGCAATTGGTTCCATGTGTTAATGCCACTTAAGAACTTTCAAAACTTTCGAACTTTGCTATTCTGCAGTTTGTTGGAACAATAAAAGGTGAGAAAATATGTGTATAGTATAGACAAGTTCAACAAATTATAAGACGTCAGGGCAGGCTGTACGGTTAGAGAGATAGGCACAATCGCACAATACAAAAATTTGCTAAAACCGATTCAAGCAGTCCACTTCAACATTTAACAGCGGAAAACAGAATATAATTAAATGGATCAAGGTTAGTTTTATAATTACATTTTTATATTGGACAAGCACTACGTAAATATAGTTAAGCTGAGCTGCACACTGGTCTGTTATTTAAATGACAAACAGAATTATGCCGTAGAATTGTAGAAAAAATAGCTAGAAATTCATTATAGATTGTTAGAGCTTTGGGCTTACACCCATATTTCCTAGTGGACCGTGATACATTAGTAAACGGTGGCTAGGACTATGTGCAAATCATAAGCTAATCGAATAAGCTATTGATAAGAACAAACTTGTCCAAATTTTTGCACTTTTAATCCGTCATACCTCTGAGGTAAGTAATATGGGAAGTTTGTTAGTGGTAGTTACATGCTTAAACTTGAGTCGAGCCGTTCAACGTAGTATCACGTACAACAGGCGAAAACGGCAAAGTCTGCGCAGCTTAAGGAACAAAATACCAATTTTTAACCCGTTACTCCTTTGTGACAAATATGAAAATGATATTTACAGTATATGTATACCACTTTTGAGGACACTCTTACTGCTTGGAAATTTAAAATACCTTACTATTTAACATAATATCGTAAAATCTTTGTATATGTATAGTATCATAAAAGAATTTCATTTACCGACAAGATAGCATTCATGATACAAACGTGTGAGAGTGCTGTTCCAATTCATCAATACATTCTGCGGATCGTTTAAGTTTATACCAGATATAGTAATTTTACGACTCATAATCGAATGAGCGACAGCTCGTCCGTCACGGATTACGAACACGAATTTGGCTTCGGGAAATAGTTGTGAAAGGTACTCTGAATGGACGAGTGCCAATGGATCTTTGTTGCATAGTCGTGATGCTGTCGCTCCATGGCTTCCGATTATTTCTAAAATGAATGCTGCCATTGCGGAGTCAAGAACAGTGTCATTTACTCCTGAAACAACAAAATAGTATTTATACGAAAATTCAAGTTGTAAAAAATTACGGTTGATATTTATGCGTTAAAATGTCCTACGAATTAAGATCCGTTTAACTTAAGTCACATAGAAAAGTTTAAATAAGTCTAAATACATTGTTAATACACATAAGTATATATACTAACTTACGCTTGCTGTGGTTTGCATAGTTTGATGAATGACCTAATTTCTTACAACTCAACGATCCATATATCCAAAATAATGGCAAATAAGTCGATGAGTTTTTTCTGCGGAGACAGAATGAAAAGTTGCCACAGCACAGCGATGTATATATACGTCTATTTGGACAGTGTTCTTAATCCCAATTACTTCCATGTAACTTGATTTACGACAAGTCTATCAGTTTTCATGCTCGAGCTTCACTTTACTTCACTTCATTTACTTCACTTCATTACTTAGATTACATTGTGGCGGCGTGACCGAGTGGTTAGAGCGCCTGCTTCATAAGCGTGAACTCGGGAGTTCGAGTCCAAGCCCAGTGGTCGCGCTAATCTCCTTGGGCAAGGGACTCAGCCACAATTGCTTCGCTGTACCTATGCGTTAAACAGGTACTAGACTTTGGTCTAGGCGGATAAGATGATGGGTGGTGTAATGGACAATTATCACGGCCAGCCTCCACGCAATGCTTCGGCATAACAACCCGGATTGTCACCTAGTGCCAATTGCATCTTTATCTTTTTATCTACATTACATTTATACTTTACTACACTTTACTTATATTACATTTACTTCACTTCATTTTACTGTAAAGTGTCATGAAGCTTAATCACCACAAAGCAAATCTACTCCTATATTAGAATCCACTACTGTAATTAACCTGGTAAAGACCCAATCTTGAACGTTAGCCATATTTTTACACAATTTAAGCGTATTGATGAGGCAAGATTTCTAAAGATTGTGAGTTATGATTATAACGAAAGTTTCGGTGAAATTTCACCACAAATCTTTTGAAAAAATTGCAGAATTCATCGAGATTTATTTTTATTTTTCTTGAAACTTGAAAAAATTTAGAGTTCGGGAAAGATTTAAATAATACTTACTAACAACGTCCAATTAAAATGAAAACGTTATTGCGTATTTTAATGTAATGCATATGTATCGTAAATCCCAGTCCCAAAATAGGATCCAATGATTTATTAATCTAATATAACAAACTTCAAGCTTCAGTTTAAAGCCTTTAGTAGTCAGACATTGTCAGTGTAGTTCGTAGTATATAAACTTTCAAAAAATAATACAAAAAATATATTGCGAAAAAGTAAAACAAAACAAAGAATTTATTCTTCGTAAAAAGTTCTGACAAACAAAAAAGTAAAATTTGCCGCTAATTTTAATGAAGTTACTGAAATAAGCTGTGACGTCCCTCTTCTCTCGAAAGGATGGTGTCGTTCGGACGATATAAACTTTCCATCTGGTTTGGTTTAGACTTTATTTATCCGTTATTTTTGTTTTTACCACTTTTCAGCACGGAAGGATGAGCATCTGTGACAGCCGATTAATACTGTGGTACATGAATTCGATTGGTTTTATTACTGCTGTGTATTTCGAGAAGAAGTTTGACGTTCTTCAAATAGAAGATTGCGGTTATTATTGAAAATAAGAGGTGATAAGCGGTTTTGACTAGGGCGGTGATTTTCAAGTAAAACTGTTTATTAAAGTATTGATCATAGTGTTTATAACATTGTAAATCTATTAAGTTCTCAGCTGGCGCAGTATCACACGATTATGCAGTAACGCAACTTAAAGGTCCCAAAACTGGTGAGCCCGATATCAAACAGTTGAACAATTGCTTGATAATACTGTTTTCGGACAATATCCATAGCAATAAACACTAATCGTATAAATTTCGATTTTTATATCGTCAGGTTAACAACACCGCTCGATGTTTATTACTTTATTTTCGATCGCCGGCTCATTGCGATGATCAATCTTATTGCAGATTTATAACGTTCCCTTGTTTCTATGCAGCGTTTCAGGTAACTTTGCTATGGATACTGTAGGAATCGTTCACGATAACGAACAGCAACGTGGATCAAACAAGAAGAAGTAAACCTCACCTAGATACGATAAAGATAACATTAAAAAGAAGAAGTCGAAAAATGACACTGAGTTTGAATATACATCAGTTATTCTAACAACGCTATTTTATGTGAGGATTTGCGATAACTGTACTCAAGGTTGTGTTCTGGCGGCTTAATTTTGTTCGAGCCAAACAGTAGCTCAAACCAACTTATTATGATGAGTAGCATAAAATAATTTCAAATACTAAATTTGCACAGTTAACACGATTCAATGTTAAGATTATTATTACTTTTAATAACTAGGGACGTAACCACAATTCAGGACCATCTCCGCGAAAACTGAGGGATATTCATAAATCAGTGAAAGTGGTGTTGTAACTATAGAGCCAAGCATATTTCAGGTTGACCTTATGTGGATCGCAAAAGTAAATTTAAATGCCATGCTGCTTCTGTTACCACTGAAGAAAATGTCAATCGTGTGCTTAGTACACTTGTGCTAAATAAAAAATTCAATTGGTTGGGATGTTTCAAGAACATCCCAAAAACATGAATCACGTGATTAATGCTTCCTTTCCAGGATTGGTTGATTTTGTTTAATTTAATTTAGTTTTAGTTTATTGTTCAGTTATAGTTTTGATTTCGTGGAATCTGGTTGGGTGTTAGCCGAATTGGTTGGTTATGCAGCAGCTTGTTTTATATTCTTATTAGTTTGCTGTTAGAGGTTTTACACGCAAATAACTGCATGTCGTGAGGTTTAGGGACTTTCTCGCACAAGTCCCATGTGTTATCTGTTTCTGAATTACTGGTTTGTGCTTGATTGCTATTTATAGAAACCAATTCCCTGCGTAAGCTGGAACTGCGTGTAGGCGAACGTTGTACTAAGATTACATATCGACATGAAGAAACCACATCTTATCTGGTGTCAAGGAAATAGTGCCAGACCAAGTGTCATATTATTAAATATTGGCCTTATAATAGATATATAGGTGGTATCGACGTAAAGAATTTAACATACAGTAGTAACTATACATTGGCATTGAATAACGTATTATTAATAGATAAGTCAAATTTCGGCCCGAGTCCAACCGTCGGGTGAGAAATCCAAGTGATATGGTACAAAGGTTTTAACTTCTTGAGAAACCATGGGTGACTGAGCAGGGAGTGGCATTAGGACGACCCGTCTTAAGTACTTTCACAACTTCCTCAAAAATACATTTTGGCAGGGTGCTGAGGGTCTAGCATACAAAGTTCCAAGTAGGGTGTGCACTTTCGTCACTACCTATTTATATAAAAAATAACAGAATTCCGAAAACTTTAACAAGCCACAAATGTTTCTTATATCATTTTTTATGTTACAGGCATATATTTTCCACATATGTGATGGCTTTAATTCGTAGCATAAAACGAAATCCATTGGTTAAGCATTACGGAATATTCTTTGTCGTCTACCGATATCAATATGATTTTAGAAATTTTGTGATTACCATGCATGCGAATTGCGAAATTTGTTAATAATCCCAGGAATTATACCCAATCCGGATCATCAAACACACCGGACCGTGAATTTATAAAGCTTGAATAAGAAGACATTAAGCATTTGTTACAAATGCTGAATGAGGATGATTTAGATTTCGTAATGCCGGAAACAAAACGATTAACAGTGTATAGTTTAAATCGTCATCGACAGGCGATTGTTAGAATGGCAATTCAATTTGCTGACAATGGTAATCCCCAGCATAACACCAGTTCAGCACAGTCTGCAAACGATAATTAAGCAAACTGTTGAATTTTTATGAAAAAGATACTAAAGTGTGGCTTGTACAAACAGAGCCACTGTTGGAAGTAAAATGAGAACTTTATGAAACGCAACAGTCTATTGAAAGCATTGCTTATAATTGTTTTAAACGATTGTGGTGTAAAAACAACTGACAATTATAATGCAATGACAGAGTATATTCTAAAATTTTACATTGCCAGCTAAGAAAACTGCTCAAAATGCTGGTGGCTGAACAGATGCTTGCTGACTGTATACCATCAGTCGTTCTCCGTCCATTGCAATGCCTTGCTCCTAACAATGCTGAACTTGTAAACCGCAGATTTTAGGATATTCTTCAAGAAAAGACTCGCATGGCCTTAACCGTTATGGAAAATACAGACATAGAGAAATTAAAACATCTTGCAGACAAAATAATTTAACGGTTAATGCATAAAGTTCAGTAGCTTACGTTAACAGCAACAATAATAATAATAGTTGCACACAGCAACTAGTCGAAGTGACAAATTTTATCGCTAAACTAACTGCTACTACTAAATTGCTGCAAGATTTGAACGGCAGAAAAGGTCAGCGATATGACAGCTCAAATTTTCGGAATAAAAATTAAAGAACTTTTAGCAGGAACAATAGCAAAATCTTAAGACCATTTCCTGAAATTCGTTCTCGTTCTAACGTTCGCCCGCAAGGCAACTTGTGTTGGTACTATTTAAAATTTAGTAGCAACGCGTTCAAATCTGTTGATCCCTGCACTTGGTCAAGCGATAAACCTAGGAAAGTAAACGAAAGGGTTCCGTCGGACTAGCAGCACACGATGGGGCAAACGTAATAGAGGTAGCCGCAGCAAAAGTGGGTAAATTTTTGGTTGACAGTGATGCGAGCCAAAGTTTTGCAACGTTCGTACGCAATCAAAGACATACAAAAATGTTAAGGGACACTTTCAGCAGCTAATGGAACAACCTTAACCATCTATGATACAACTAGTTTAGCAAACCGCTGAGCGTTCCGAACCAATAAAGATGGAAAATTAAACGTTAAACTCAGTGTAGCATTATATAGTGACAAAACAGGCACCTGTCTTTGCAAAACCAAACCGTTTATTTGGTGAAAAGCTAAGAATTGCTTAAGAAGAATTCGCAAAATTGGAGCAACAGGGCATTATTTATAGGGGTGAGTCACCATGGGCAATACCATTACACATGGCGGCAAAGAACGATCCCAAAATACATTGGCGGCCTTGCGGTGACTACAGGGCGCTGAACGCAATATCAGTGCCGGATAGGTATCCCATGTCTAATATCGCTGCCATTACAAATGACTTGTATGACTGCATTGTTTTCTCCAAATTAGACTTGGTAACTGCTTACCATATGCAAAATTTGAATTAACAATAGATGCATCAACAGTTGCTACCGGAACAGTTTTGCATAAGCTGTAGTGAAGGAGAATAAATATCCAATTGCATTTTTCTCAAAAATTTACTGAACTTGAAGCAAAAAAATCTGTATTTGACCGCAAACTTCAGGCAATCTTTTGTCCCTGAAACATTTTTTCTTGGAATTTGGGAATTGAATTTATAGTAAAGACGGACCACAACCCTCTGGTAAATGCTGTTCATATGAAGAATCCAACTTCTCAATTGGCACGTTACTTAGCGTTTATTTCAGCATTTCGTTCCGTATCCGTTTCTCAAGTTGTTTATAATTTTCATTTCATGGATAACAGCAAAGAAAGACTGTTGTTTATTTATTACTGAATAAATTTGACATAGCTACTTGAATGGCTTCCAGGTATCTTCGGCAGTGGCTAGATCTTGTTATAATTTGCGCGTAGTACAGCTGAAAGCTGCAGCGGCGCAGCACGCTGTTCGAAAGTGTGGGGGGCTCAAAATGAGGGCGTAAGAGAAACTTGCTGACAGCATAAGGAAAAATCCTACATATTTTTATCGATTTTTACCAAAAAGTGTAAGGGGGTGACCCGCAGCCCTCCTCAGTCCGTATTGGTGCGGCCCTGTTACTTATTAAATTTTCTGCAATAAATATATATAATATATAATATCTATAATATCCTTTATCTCTATAAATGGGGGACCTCACTAAAGAGGTCCCCACCACTGCGATAACTGGGGGACCGGTCCCCCTGTCCCCCCTGCGTGCTGCGCCGCTCGAACGCCGTATATTCATGCTCAAGATCCCAAGTCCCATAGGCTCCCGAGGACCTTGGGATAAGTCTTCGGCCTCCGCAGGGGAAATAATCCGGCTAGCGGGGGAGGATGTCTCTTTCTGAACCATTTCCGCCGAGCCAGGAGCTTTAGCCAAAAGGTTGGCACGAAGTAGCGCGCACTCTTGCAACCAGGCGCACGTTCCGTACGCGATGACAAAAGGCGAAGTGCACGTATTATCTAAGCCAAGTCGGGTTACGCTCTGTTCCGCTAAGCAAATCCTGTGTCCCCAATGCGGAATGGACGACCCGTCTTAAGTACTTTCACAACTTCCTCAAAAATACATTTTGGCCGGGTGCTGAGGGTCTAGCATACAAAGTTCCAAGTAGGGTATGCATTTTCGTCACTACCTATTTCAGAATATAACCCTCGTGTATTCCTTTCGGGTGTGCGTTACATAAGATAGGGGTAAATAAACCGCTTAAATCTAAGGTACTAGGTTAAGGTACTTAAACAGAATTACGGAGTATCTGCTTTTGCGATATTCTGTTTAATATCATCACTAATAAAGTATTAGATAACCTAAATCCTAAGAGGTAAGAGAACGACAGAAAAAGAGTCAGAAGGGCCGTAATTCTAATATAACACTATAAAAAGTTCTAAAGGTATTAGTGGGCAAAGATAGTATGATTCCGAAAGAACTGTGTACCAAAATGGTGCGCCTGATATTTGTTTCATAAAAATAAATATTTTAACTCGTCTCTTTGGTTCCGAATTTGTTGAACCACGAGTGTTTAGCTGTAGTCACGCTGCCTCGCAAGACATAGGTTGCAAGCCAAAAAATGCGCTCCATTACTTGTTTCCCACCGGCATTCTACTGGCCACACCTCGTTCCACAAAATCTTCGGTGACGATTCCCCTTCCCATTTAAATACCGAAGCCCGTCGTAAAACGTACCCTCCCACCCAAACCCCAACAAAACAATATAAAATAACATCGTTGGTCGGTACTCATAACATTTCTGCCTTTCTAATTCTATAGAAATATTTTACCCTTGGACTTTTATGATGACGGTGAATATGGAGCATTACAACGCTTACTGAAACTTGTACACGATTCCAAAAGTCTAAATGTTCTTATAATTGCTACGCATTGGTATGGCGGCGTGCGCATTGGATCAAATTGTTTCACGAACATTAATGTAGCTGCGACTTGCGTACTACAAGATCGTGAGTTTATTACATCAAAATATAAAGCTAACTCATTTTTTGAGAAGGAAAATATACAAAATTAGTTTTGCAAAATAACGTACGCTTCAAACACCGATGATTTTGTAATATGAGGAGTGCGACCTTAGAAGCTAATGCAATAACAGTTAAAAATAAAGTCTATAGCAAATATAGTGCAACTATAATTTCTGAACTTCAGCAAATGTGTTCGATCGGAGAACCAGACCCATTTCTGAGAAACACCAGATTATGTCATAAAGTGAAAACAACACATTCGGTAACTTTAATGGAATAAATTCTGTCAAGGTTACGTTCTAAAAACAGTGAAATTACGATTTATAAAAACAACAGAATTCCGATAACTTTAACAAGCTATAAATGTTTCTTATATCATTTGTTATGTTACAGGCATATATTTTCTACATATGTGATGGCTTTAATTCGTGCCATAAAACGAAATCCATTGGTTAAGCATTACGGAATATTCTTTGTCGTCTACCATTATCAATACCATTTTGGAAATTTTGTGATTACCATGCATGCGAATTACGAAATTTGTTAATAATCCCAGGAATTAAACCCAATCCGGATCATCAAACACACCGGACCGTGAATTTATAAAGCTTGAATAAGAAGACAGTAAGCATTTGTTACAAATGCTGAATAAGGATGATTTAGATTTTGTAATGCCGGAAACAAAACTATTAACAGTGTATAGTTTAAATCGTCATCGACAGGCGATTGCTAGAACAATAGCAAAATCTTAAGACCATTTCCTGAAATTCGTTCTCGTTCTAACGTTCGCCCGCAAGGCAACTTGTGTTGGTACTATTTAAAATTTAGTAGCAACGCGTTCAAATCTGTTGATCCCTGCGCTTGGTCAAGTGATAAACCTAGGGAAGTAAACAAAAGGGTAGTGAAGGAGAATAAATATCCAATTGCATTTTTCTCAAAAATTTACTGACGTTGAAGCAAAAAAAATCTGCATTTGACCGCAAACTTCAGGCAATCTTTTGTCCCTGAAACATTTTTCTTGGAATTTGGGAATTGAATTTATAGTAAAGACGGACCACAACCCTCTGGTAAATGCTGTTCATATGAAGAATCCAACTTCTCAATTGGCACGTTACTTATCATTTATTTCAGAATTCAATTGCAAGATTGAATATATGTCATGATCAGATAAGAACGTCGCTAACACTCTTTGTCATTCAGTATCGGTTATTTCAGGTGATATTGACAATTCTTGTTACGTTGCTCAAACTAAAACCGAAAAACTAATGCGATTCCTGCAAATACAAATTTACTCTTGAAAACGGTAAAAATTAATAATATGAATCTTATATACCACGGGAAAATGGAGCAAATTCGACCATATCTCCCATTGGGCTCTCATTTACTCAGCGTTCGCTGAGGTATTGCTGGAACTCAAAATTCAATCACTACTTCTTAGTGGAAGCCCCATTGCTGGAGCTTCTGTTGGCACATTTGGTTACCATAAGGCAGGTACTAACCCTTGCCTGATTAACTAATGCTCCTGATAAATATATATTCAAAAAACCTTGAAGCGTGAAAATTAATAATATGAATCTTATATACCACGGGAAAATGGAGCAAATTCGACCATATCTCCCATTGGGCTCTCATTTACTCAGCGTTCGCTGAGGTATTGCTGGAACTCAAAATTCAATCACTACTTCTTAGTGGAAGCCCCATTGCTGGAGCTTCTGTTGGCACATTTGGTTACCATAAGGCAGGTACTAACCCTTGCCTGATTAACTAATGCTCCTGATAAATATATATTCCAAAAACCTTGAAGCGTGAGTACATGGTAAATAGTCGAGGGTAATTGCATATCTCAAGCTCGAGTATATATATTTATGTATATTTGTATGAAACTTAAGTCCAGATAGTAAATCAACTATCGGCACGTTACAATTATAACTACACAATAATGTGCAGAGAACTATTGTCCATTCAGAGACACGCATCTAGGTATCGGCTTGCTTTCTGGCGCTTTCGCTGATTTTTTGAGTAATACAGTTCTATTGCCGGATCTAAAACCGAGCCTAGATATCAGAGCACGAATGTGGTAACATACTCAGACTATTACATATGTAGCTGAGCTTTCATGTTACGCAAAGACTCCACCGAAGCGTGATTGAAAATGAATCAATTCTTTTGAAGGAAAACAAGACAATACCAATAAATGTTTTAACGCATTAAAACGCAATGATTTAGCACACTTGATGATGATCACATCAGACTGAAACCTTGAGACCACTACTGCACTGCTTCCAATAACGTATTTTGCTAGAAGCTAATTTGCCTACGAAAATCAGTTTAATAATAGCCAAATAGCAGCTTCTCCTATGTGTAAACAGCGAATAACGACAGTGGTCATATGATATTAAATACACATTTGCCAGGAGCAAAATAATTCTTACTCCATAAGATGTCTCACTAGGTATGGCTGAGGTGTTTTACATACATCGTCACATGGCTGAGGTCAATGGTCCTCACTCGATACAATGTCGTTAACTTACCTGACCTGGCGCCATATTCAAAATTCAATGTTATATCACACTTTAGAAATTTATTGTTAATATAAGTATTAAGCATATTTGAAGCAATGAGCTTCCTCAGTTCCGTAAATAACACCTTTACAAAAATTTATGTTATAGGCACACGGCAGTGTCCCTATCATATTTTTTGTGCCAATACTGGTGCATTTTTAACTAACATGTTTGGAATTTTTTAAAACGCATATGGTTAATGTCCTTTAGAGGTATGATTTTTTAAGAGGTGCAGTTGGTCAGTTTTGAAAATACCCATGTTGACTGTTTATTTTTATTATTTTGACCGAGACAACACATGGTTTACTGCACGAACAGAGCGCATTTAAATTAAGGAAAACTTTGAGAACACGTTTTTGAATGAATAGAGATTTATTTGGGACGCTAATAAGTATTTATATGGTTGCTATAAAGGTTACAAAGATTGCTCAAAATGATGGAGTGACACATTTGAAAGTATCTGATGCCGATGTACGTTTTTTGGAACGGTACTGTTATCTTATGCCTGACACCCTGTTCCAGCCGTGCGTAGTTTCGTGGCTTACAGTCTAATGCTATATTTGTTTATCTGCGATTATAAAGGTTCTCGAGGATGCTGAAAACGATTAAACGATCCATTTGAATCATCTATTACCGATGCACCCATTTTGGTACACTAATGTAATCCTCGAACTCTCTTGAGATTCCTTTGAACAATGCATGGTTGCGTGGTTTTTAGTCTATTACTAGAATTCTTTGAATCTGTGGTTATAAGGGTTTTGGACGTTGCTCAAAGCAGTGTAGCGATTCATTCCAACGTATCTGTGAAAATACCCACTTTGAAATGAAAAATGTATTCCACGAGACCCAACACCCTAGAACTATACATGCATTCTTGGTTTTCAATGTAATGATATAATTTTGTTGCATCGGCGATTATTATAAGTTTTTGGAGATTGCTGAACTCGATGAAGTAATTCGTTCAGACGTATCTGAGACTATAAATTTGGTTCACTCACAATTATACCGCTCACTAGGCTCTCGTGGGTTGACCCATGTAATAGTTATATACTTTATAATATGCGCATTTTGCATAGATCATTTATATAAACATAATAATTATATATTATTATTATTATTAATAGACTCAATAAATCGTTCATCTGCATTTCTGTTGTCACTTACCTGCATTATCAAGCCTCGTTGTATTTTCATTCATACTTCGCCATTTCTTTCTGATATCTAATAGTCGTGGTATCACATGTGTTTCTTGACCGCACCGTACATCCGGATGGGCATCGAGTATCGACCGCACTAACGTGGTTCCACTTCTAGGCATACCACCGACAAAAATTAACTGACTAATTGAGCGAGTAGTGTTCAATGACAAATGCAGCGCAGCAATAGACTTTTCGCCGACATCGCTACTGCGACGAACAGCATTTCTTGAGTTTCGTTTAGGCCTCGTAATTTTTCGAGATTTTGGACTACCTGATCCAGTTTGACTATCAAAAACATACTCAAACCAGATAAACATTGTTAACATAAATATTACAGAAAGTTGCCAATGCTTCGTTAGAAGGGTCGCTAGCCGCTGTATACGACTGGCAAGCAAAGGTGACCAGAAAAGTACTCGCATTTTGAAAGATTAACTAAACGATCACAAAGCTTCAGCAGTGGCCAAGGCAGGCAATGGAATAAGGTTAGATTGCCAAGATAAAGAACCTTAAAAAATTTTTAAGTAAATAACAGATTTATTTAAATCTTGGTGTTATATATAATGATTATGAAAGATTCCTTTATGCTGGCATGTTGTCAGTACTCATTTTCCGTCCTGATTATTATATATGTAAATAACGTGACACCAAAGTCGTGCTGCGCAAATTGTAAGACTTTATTGGAGGAAAATATGCTGAGAAATATAACAGCTGCCGCTCTAATTTACGATATGATATGATGATATATATGTTGGAATAGTTTTAATTATCTGAAATATGCACAGCTGAATCAGTTAAAGTAACTGAAATAACGCAACTTTCGTTTGCAAACATGAGCCAAGTTAGATTACAAGCTTGTCATTTATGAGGTTAAATAGTCTGTGAGTTATTTATGTAGAGCTTAGTGCACGACATGATTGGCACGCCAGGCTGGGGTACCGGCGTACAAAGCTTAAATAAAACTTATGCCAGCGCCAAAACTTGCTCACTATATTTAAAACGTTACAACTACCACTTCCGTTCTACGCAACACAACCGAATTCTATGTTCCATTGAGCATCCTGAATATGCCTTACTACTAGTGAAGCTCGCTTGCGAGCCAAAATTCGAGTTGTGAGAACAATCCCCCGAAGTCTGTTGTAGAAAGTACACACAAACAAAACCTACAAACAGTACGCAGGTGCATCATTATATAAACCGTGAGTGATGAGTCATAGTTACGCCCGCCTCTTTTGATAGTTAACGTATGCAGTAGACAAAACATCATACAACGATTACAAAAACAATGAACTAACAATTTAATAATTCAATAAAACCCTAAATTGAGCGTGAAAAGAATGTTAAAGAATTCAAACCGACACTTGAGAAAAATCTCATTTTTCATACCAAGTATGAAGCAGAAGTGTGAAAAATATTTGCCACACAATATTTTTGACACATCAATGAATTTGTTGGCTCAGAAAACCCCATATACGACACTAAAAGCAACAAAAAACACATATTTAGGTGCATTTCTCACGACTTTTCACCAAATTTGGCGCCAACTATAAGCTTATAGACTCCAGGTTGGGAAGTAGTTGAAAAACTTGTTATATATCATTGGAAAGCCCTGGTAAAGCTACATGGAATAGGCCTATTAGTTTGTGGATATCTCGTTTACTTATTGAGAAAAGTCCCAAAAACCGGAGGGTGTGCCCGAAAAATGGGCCAAGATGACGTCATTTTGCCCCATAACTTTTCCCACGGGAAAAAATTCAAAAATCGGGCTACGTCACTCCACCTAAATCGACCAGTGCAGTTCGAATGAGCTATCTTGCATCAAAATCCGCCCAACCGTTATCGAGATCCAGGTGCGACAAACACACACACAGACAGGACTTCCTCAACCCCCCTCCAGAGCCAAAATTGAAAATTCTCGTTCCACTTCGCGAGCGAAATAGAAATATTTCTCACGCGTGATATTTTGGAACAGACCCGCGGTAAAGGCGTCAGAACCCAACCAAAATATAAAACGTACTGGCCCAAATAAACATAATGAATTGCTAAATAATTTAAAACGTGCATAGTTGAACAATATTCAATTACGTTTCGAAGAAATGTACTATCTAAATTCGACAGGTACTGCATAGTACAATTGTACGTGCGGTTGTGTTCGGTCGGGGTACGAGGAGCGTTCAGGATCCGAGCAGTACCTTCGAAACAGCTCAGTGGATAGTGAACGCAAGCCCAGGAAAGCATTTCGGGTTAGAATCTTTGCGACAACTCACATTTGCTTATCAGTGCATAAAATTGAAAGTAATTCAGCAAACACAAGGCTGTTTGCAGGGTTCTTAATCAACGGTATATGCGCACAACACATAGGAGATAAATGTGGATCACTTCTACATAACATAAATAAGTACCATTAATTCTCTGCTGCAGTTAGTCCTTCGAGCTTTTATTTTCGAGACATTGTTAATTAGAAAGCTCAGTCACCCAGTCAATTAAGAATGTCAAAATAAATTCTGCGCTATAAATAAATTTTGCGTTTCTTTAGGTGCCTCGTTAAAGGTTTTGTTTAGTTCTGAACAGGACCATAAATCGAATGTAATCTTTTAGGCGAAACAAGATTGATTTTTCTTTTGAAGCATTGGATTAAACTTCGTTACCTTGTGTTCGAGTTTCCGCAAAACCGTATTTCCTTATTTCGAAAGTTTTTTATTCAGAAGCAAACTAATAAGACACTTGGTGTCTTGGTCTATAATAGCTTTTAGTTTATCCTTAACTAAGGCAGTGCAAATCCGGGAACAGCGGACATTTTAAAGAGTTGTGTTTTATAGCGATATGTTGTTAATATTCGCTTTCGTGTGCGTTGTTTGTTGCCGACTTCACAAGCTTTCTGCAGGAGCCCTTCAACAGCTCCTGGATAGCTCGGTGGTTTACATATGTTACTCGCAGCCGTAGAACATTGACTCATCTTGTTGCGACACCTCGAGTTTGTCCAACATTGCAGTGACGAGATTCCAATTTGAGCTACATAATTTAAAAAGGTATAGTATGGTAGACAGACCATAATTTTTACCCAAAGAAGTACACCTGACTAAAGTACAGAATCCAAGCAACTGTAACGCTTGATCCAGCTTTTGACATATAAAAAACTGGAACCACGCTTTTATTTATGTTATTTCTTATCTGCAAATCAAAAACATTTGAAATTCAATCAACATAGATGGCGCAACGCTACCAGTCATCATACCGTGAAATATGACTCCTAATCAACCGATTCAATATTCACGAAACAGTATCATACAAAAAAATTTTAAACTGGAAGAGTTATATGGAACAATTTTAATGAATCAGTTATTGTTGTTTCACTGAAAAAGCAGTTGTTAATTTTTAAGCATATGTACTTATTGCAAAATTGCAAAAATAAAAAATAGTGATGCTTAAAAATTGCATAATATTGCTAGATATTCAGCATAAACATTTTGAGTGTAGATAGATGGCTTTATCACCTAAAGAGTTCATCCAAACAATAAATTATAATCAGTTCTAGTGCAGCTACTGTGTAATAGATTGCTGTTGAATTTTACAGCGAGTTGGTCCGTTATAATTGGAAAGATACAACGATAGAAACAAATACACTTTATTTTGACAGAATCATGTTCTTGCATCATTATTCAGAAGTTTTATTTATAAATATTTCCTTTATCAAGACTCAGAGGGTTGGAGTAAACTCAAACTCATATGTGTCAATAGAAGTAGATGTGTTGCTGAATAAGGGTCCGACACCATCCCTACCCAAATCAGCTCCCCTAAAAACACCGCAAGTAGATGAAAAATGGAGGTTGCCATTTTGCCTATAAGCAAGTGTGATGTTTATTTTACCTAATTTTCGTTTGTTCTTTCCAACAGCAACAAGCTGTAAAACTGTTACAATGGACGAAGGCGTTGAAAGGCTATGCTTGTAGTTACTACCTAGTACTCTTTCAGGTAGCTTGAGACATGTCAGTTTTTCTAAACTAATGTCAATAAATGCTAGAATCAGTGCTGCGCATGAAATCAAGCGGTGTGGAAGCGTTCAGTGCGTGCTGTAAAAAGTGGACTATACATAGCTCACAGGTCATTTCGCACAGCAAAGTGCGAACGATATTACACGGTTCTAATATTGATGCTGAAATAAAGTATTTGTTTGACGAGCTACTCAAGGAGTTAGATGGGTTCGGAGTGAGAAGTTTTGGATGGGTGCTGCAAGATGTTCTGCACGCGGATGATCATATGAGCATCAACAGCCCACTTCGCGACAAGTTATACAAACCGTTACCTGCATATATTCGAGACAATAAAGCTGTTCTGAACGTTCAGAACAATGATAACAAATGTTTTTGTGAAGTGTATTGGCAACAGTGCACCATTACGCCGCAAAGGTTATGCAGAATGAGTAAGTAATTATGAAATATTTTCTAATTAACTTATAATAGATGCAATCTAATATTCCTGCGAAATTCAGAGATCTTTAAAATTGAGAAGTCAATAACATTTCTATGAATGTGTAGAATCTCACTAGCATATATAACGTAGCTGAACACTTTGTGATCGGGGCCTATGGTGTAATGGTAGCGTGCTAGTCTTGCAAGCTAGAGATCCGGGTTCGTATGCTAGCGTAGTGAAATGCTACATATGTTTATGGATTAGAAGAGAATAAAATGCTTAATCCTCAATTTATTTCAAAAACTCACAACGAACGATACGTACATCTTCTGCTGCACAAAGTCATTACTGCCTTACGCGAGATCTCCATCGAGATTATTTGAGCAAACAGCTTAATTGTCAAAATATCTTTCAAGCGGTTTCCAATAGTTTCTCCAATTTCGCGTTTTTAGTTTCATTGAGCCACCCACTATGTACCTATTGTGCACCGAAAACAATCCAAAATGTACTCGACCAATTTGGTTCAACGTGTTCGTTAGCATAAAATAACCAATACCAAAAATTTAGTAAAGATCCATCAAACCATTCCCAAATAGTTATCCAAATTCGTCTTTCCAGTTTTCATCGAGCCCAGTCACCAATGTACCTGTGGTGCAGCACCCATAGAAAATGTACTCCGTTTCCTTTTTCAACGTGTCGCTACAACGACTAAACCAAGCAAAACCAAAAAGTTGGGTTAAAATCGATCAGGGCGTTTTCCCAAATATGTCCAATTCTTGTGTTTTTGTCAACAATTTAAGTTTTTCAAAACAATCTACTCTTCAAATTTTTCACCAAGCGAACGTCCAGAAAGACCGAAGGCAAAAATTGAATAGTGTTTGTACGAAATTGAATCAAATTGTATTTTTCAGCTTTACTTTACTAATACTTCACCATACATCTCTTACTTTACTTTACTTAATACTTTACTAATACTTTCATCATATCCCGATAGCACCTCATTAGCTTCCTCATCCGATAGTCGCCGTCATCATCTGCAGCTTTCCTATGTTTCCCTTGCTCGACATTTGAATGGGAAAAGTTTCGTATTCTTCCATACCTAAATACATACACTAAATCTATAAACACAATTCTTTTTGCATAGACAGTACCAACTTCCTGCAATCTATAAGGTAGAAGCCGTCGTAGTGCACGTAAAGTTAACACCGCGAGATGTGGATAAATAGTTACATTGCGACTACGCCTGCAACTAATGTTGCATTAAATGTGTAACCAACTCCGCCAATATCTAACGCATCAGATGACAGTCGTCTTGCGCTTGTTCCTTTTCCTTCTTTTTCGCTGACATAAATCCGCTTCATTCAGGGTACTTGGAGTTATGTCTGTCTTTGTCGGTCATTATAATTGATATTTGGTAGTCAATATGTTTTATACTCATATTGTTCAGATATTTTCAATAACATTGCGCCAAAATATTTTAATAACATTATGCCAGCAACACATTACAGTTTCGATAGTACCGTGTTTATCGTTTGCGGCAAGTCAAACACATTCAACCAAGCACTATTCGCAAGGTTGGTTATGTCACCTATAAGCGTTTGGTGAAAGAATGTTGTTGTTGGTCAGACAATATGGAATCTTCCAAAAGGACGTTCGAAGGCTGTAATAATAGCACACAAGCAGCCAGCTCTCTATCGGTGCACGATCTAGCAATTGGACCTGTTAGAATATAAATGTTTATCAGGTGTCTCAACACATGTTGGCTAATCGCTGCTACACTATTGTTTAAGATTTGATGCAATTACAGCTCTGGCTGGTGATTTGGAATTACGATTGTTTTAGACAGAAAAATATTTTTCGACAATTTATACAACTTGTTTGCTCCAAATAATACTCGATCGGAGAGTCTCGCGCATAGGCAGCAATGATACTTATGCAGCAGAAGATGTACATATCAGTTCGTTGTGAGTCTTTGAAATAAATTGAGGGATTAAGCATTTTATTGTCTTCTAATCCATAAACATAGTCTGTCAGCGTTGTCACCTACGCTAGCATACGAACTCTACCGGATCTCAGCTCGGAAGATGAGCACGCTACCATTACACCATAGGCCCCGATCACAAAGTGTTCAGCTACGTTATATATGCTAGTGAGATTCTACACATTCATAGAAATGTTATTGAGCTTCTCAAATTTAAAGATATCTGTGAATTTCACAGAATATTAGATTGCATCTATTATAAGTTCGTTAGCAAATATTTCATAATTACTTACTCATTCTGCATAACCTTTGCGGCGTAATGGTGCACTGTTGCCAATACACTTCACAAAAACATTTGTTATCATTGTTCTGAACGTTCAGAACAGCTTTATTGTCTCGAATATATGCAGGTAACGGTTTGTATAACTTGTCGCGAAGTGGGCTGTTGATGCTCATATGATCATCCGCGTGCAGAACATCTTGCAGCACCCATCCAAAACTTCTCACTCCGAACCCATCTAACTCCTTGAGTAGCTCGTCAAACAAATACTTTATTTCAGCATCAATATTAGAACCGCGTAAATATCGTTCGCACTTTGCTGTGCGAAATGACCCTGTGAGCTATGTGTAGTCCACTTTTTACAGCACGCACTGAACGCTTCCAGATCGCTCTAAATTTCATGCGCAGCACTGATTCTAGCATTTATTGACCACTTAGATTTAGAAAAACTAGACCCGCCTCAAGCTACCTGAAAGAGTACTAGGTAGTAACTACAAGCATAGCCTTTCAACGCCTTCGTCCATTGTAACAGTTTTACAGCTTGTTGCTGTTCGAAAAAACAAACGAAAAAATAGGTAAAATAAACATCACACTTGCTTATAGGCAAAATGGCAACCTCCATTTTTCATCTACTTGCGGTGTTTTTAGGGGAGCTGATTTGGGTAGGGATGGTGTCGGACCATCCTTCAGCAACACATCTCACTTCTCATTGACACATATGAGTTTGAGTTTACTCAAACCCTCTGAAAAGTCTTGATAAAGGAAATATTTATAAATAAAACTTCTGAATAATGATGCAAGAACATGATTCTGTCAAAATAAAGTGTATTTGTTTCTATCGTTGTATCTTTCCAATTATAACGGACCAACTCGCTGTAAAATTCAACAGCAATCTATTACACAGTAGCTGCACTAGAACTGATTATAATTTATTGTTTGGATGAACTCTTTAGGTGATAAAGCCATCTATCTACACTCAAAATGTTTATGCTGAATATCTAGCAATATTATGCAATTTTTAAACATCTCACTATTTTTTATTTTTGCAATTTTTGCAATAAGTACATATGCTTAAAAATTAACAACTGCTTTTTCAGTGAAACAACAATAACTGATTCATTAAAATTGTTCCATATAACTCTTCCAGTTTAAAATTTTTTTGTATGATACTGTTTCGTGAATATTGAATCGGTTGATTAGGAGTCATATTTCACGGTATGATGAACTGGTAGTGTTGCGCCATCTATGTTGATTGAATTTCAAATGTTTTTGATTTGCAGATAAGAAATAACATAAATAAAAGCGTGGTTCCAGTTTTTTATATGTCAAAAGCTGGATCAAGCGTTACAGTTGCTTGGATTCTGTACTTTAGTCAGGTGTACTTCTTTGGGTAAAAAATTATGGTCTGTCTACCATACTATACCTTTTTAAATTATGTAGCTCACAATTGGAACCCCGTCACACCAATGTTCCACAAACCCGAGGCGTCCCCCTAATACCAGCCCATGTTCTTACGGCTGCTAGTAACATATGTAAACCACCGAGCCATCCAGGAGCTGTTGAAGGGCTCCTGGAGAAAGCTTGTGAAGTCGGCAACAAACAACGAACATGAGTTACACCGCCCCCCAACAACATATCGCTATAAAACACAACTCTTTAAAATGTCCCGCTGTTCCCGGATTTGCACTGCCTTAGTTAAGGATAAACAGAAAGCTATTATAGACCAAAATACGAAAGGTCTGAATTAGTTTGCTTCTAAATAAAAAACTTTCATCAAAAAGAAGGAAGATACGATTTTGTGGAAAATCGAATACAATAAGGTAACGAAGTTTAATCCAATGCTTCAAAAGAAAAATCAATCTTGTTTCGCCAAAAAGATTACATTCGATTTATGGTCCGGTTCAGAACGAAGCAGAACCTTTAAATGAAGGCACGAAAAGAAACATAAAATTTATTTATAGTGAATAATTCATTTTGACATTCTTGAATTTACTTGGTGATCTTAGCTTTTGATATGAAATACAATGACTCCAAAATAAAAGCTCAAAGGACTAACTGCAGCAGAGAATTAATGGTACTTATTTATGTTATGTAAAAGAAGTGATCCACATTTATCTCCAATGCGTTGTGTGCATATACCGTTGATTAAGAACCCTGCAAACAGCCTTGTGTTTGCTGAATTACTTTCAATCATGAGCACCCCAGACCAGCAAACGTGAGTTGTCGCAAAAATTCTAACCCGAAACGCTTTCCTGGGCTTGTGTTTATTATCCACTGAGCTGTTCCTAAGGTACTGCTCGGATCCTGGAACGTACTCCTTGTACCCCTACTTGAAAATAAACTGCATGAACAATTGTACTATGCAGTACCTGTCGAAGTTAGATAGTACATTTCTTCGAAACGTAATTGAATTTTTTCCAACTTATATGAATGTTTTAAATTATTTAAGGATTCATTACGTCCACTCTGGGGTGAGTACGTTTTAATATTTCGGTTGGGTCTCCCCTTACGCCTTTACCGCGGGTCTTGTTCCACAAAATATCACGCGTGAGAAATATTTCTATTCCCGCTCGCGAAGTGGAACGAAGAATTTTCAATTTTGGCTCCGGAGGGGGGTTGAGGTAAGTCTGGTCTGTGTGTGTGTGTTTGTCGCACCTAGATTCTATATAACGGTTCGGCGGACTTCCATGCAAGATAGCTCATTCGAACATCACTGCTCTATTGAGGCGGAGAGACGTAGCCTAACTTTCGAAGTCTTTCTGTGGGGAAAAGTTATGGGGCTAAATGTTTTTATCTCGGCCCATTTTTCGGCAGATTTTCCGCTGTTTCGGACCTTTCTCAAAAAGCAAAACGTATACAGTTTACAAAGTCATAGGCTTATTCCATGTAGCTTTACCAAGGGCTTCCCAAGTTGACACAGAAACAAGTTTTTCAATGATTTTCTACTCTTGGAACTCGAGAAGCCTATAGTTGGCGCCAAATTTGGTGAAAAGTCGTGAGAAATGCACCTAAATATGTGTTTTTTGTTGCTTTTAGTGTCGAGCAATATGTATGTATATCACAAACAACATGA